>JAVFBZ010186920.1:0-14878 GCA_032466195.1 Katharina tunicata
GTACACGCTGCAGGACGTACATTCGTCACCCCGCCCCCCCCCCCCCAAACAAAAATAAAAATAAATAATAATAAATAAAAAATACTAAAATAATGTGTTAGTGTATAAGGAATGTTCACACCATCAATTGTTTGATTATTAGTTAGTACTCAACATAAATCTCAAGCATTTTAAAAGTATATATGATAATGTAACAAACAAACAAAAATGTTTTTAATTTAACCACACTATTACACTCCGGTTGAAATCAAATGAGTATGTCATGGGGTTCTATAGCGAAGGTAATAAAGTCATATTGCCTTTATTTATCCACGTCTAATTTATTTGATAAGAAAATTGTAGAACCCCTGACATACCGCGCACAGTATGTTTATGGGAGTTGTATTCATTTATTGAATCGACTTTAGTAAGATTTATATTATTGTATTTTCAGTCATGAATTAATCAAGCTTGATCATGTCTTTGCTCATTTGCTAGCACATTTGAGTAAACTATTAAGCATCATTCAAAGCTCCTGGACTATCAATGCTTATCAATAAAATACGTCATAATTATTAAATACTATGTTAATTATTTATCTACAAGTAAGTAGTAACAAATTTGCAAATAAGTCGTACCTATTGTATCGTTGTTTTAAATATTTTAATTTAATCTTTTCATACTTTTAGAGATATTCTTTTAAGTAACATGTCCTGCATATGAATAAATGATCAATGGTTAACTCGATTTCAGAAGACAGTATTTCCTTATATATATAGTCAATATCCCTGTGCCAGTGTGACTACTCTTGACACAAATATATATAACAACGCTGTCCTCCAGCTAAATCATAAATTCCTTATTACCGATCAGGACAACAGTACATAAGGGTTTACTATTGCTGATCTCTACGGAAATTGGGTCCCTGGGAAAAGTGTAAGAGATTATTCCAAGGACAGAACCTTCAATGGATAGAGTGAAACAGTACAACGCTTAACTATAGCTGAGCTACAGCGTGGCATCTGAAAACTCGCAAAAGTGTTAACACATTTCACTTTTTTCATCTTTTTGTTTTTTGCATGTATCCTGTCAAAATTCGGACACGCGCCTAGCAATTGATTACTTCAGATAACTAACAATCTCAAAAGTAGTTTTTATATGTACACACTTATCATCCAGATAATCTCGTTTGCGTGCTGCGAATTTCTGGTCATCCGGTTTAGATCTAACAACAAACTGATCAAATATGGTAATATAATGTATTGTCCTTATTCCATCAACAAGTTAACCGCGTGGCCGTAGACACATACTCTAAGTGGCCTGCGTAAGACTCGATCCGATGCACATCTGGCTATTGAACACCCTATCGTATATTCTACTGGTTCGCGGCCACATGTAGGCTGGGACATATATTAAATAGATAGCTGATAAAATAGAATGCAGCTTCTACTTGTGGGCTATACGTATACCTTACAGTGTCTTACAATGTTTTGTTTATTGAATGACAGTATTTTTTAGGTTTAGTTGTGTTTTATTTATTCATCTATTTTTCAGGATAGGGATAAGTTAGTTATGTTTTGTTTACTAACACGTCATAATATTTTAGTTTAAGTTGTGTTTAACTTATCTTTGACACTCAAATATATGATAAAGTAACATTGACTGTATCTTTAGCCATCAGGTTTGGGATACCGTACGGTACCTTCAGCCACAGTGATAATAATAATATGACATATTTATAAAGTGGTATTGTGGTCACAATGGGCATCTATGTATTAAATCCAGATTAACTACTAACTGTAAACGGTTTACAGCACTCCGACTAACCAGCATTATTTCAAATGTCGCATCATGGACACACAATTTGAACAACATTGCACAAACATCAACTCAAAATTGGGCAATCCCGTCAAACTGTGACGTAATACGAGATCCCATGAGATGCGCGAGGACCCCGTGAATTCATAGCTAGTTTTACCCTTGAGCTGTAAACAGCTCTTGAATTCACCATTCAAAAACGGCTATACTTTCTCAAGTGTGCAGGCTGACACATTGGTTCTGTATTAGAGAATTAATACTGTAGTTTCAAGTGCAAACACTAGAATACAGTTACTTTTGTAAAATTACAAATTGATGGCCGAAAATTCGGCACAACTTCTGACCACGTGGAGTTCGACTTCGCTGGTACGGTTTTTGTGTCCCCTTCCAAAGGAGCGGTAAACGCAAACGTTATGGGGAAAAGGACAACTAAAGAGTGCAGTAAACCTGCCAGTTCAAAAGAGATGCCACATTAAGACCAGGTAAAAAAAAATCTTTACCGTGGCCTTCCCATGCTCAAGGGAGCACTGACAATACGGCTAAGCCGGGTTGAGGTGGTGACAAACCGGCGGACAGAGAGCTGTCGCCATGTGCGCTCATACGGACAAACTTATGCCTAGAAGCAGGCACGGTTTCGCTGGCGCATTTTGAACAATTCAAAAATGAAATATTACAAACGATAGCCTTATTACAAACTAAGAGAAGACATTCTGATTCATTTTCAGATGATGACCTACCGTCCTATCAGTCACCCAAACGTACATGTTTAAGGGGTACGGATAAAAAACGTGACGACGCGATCCTCACGCTTGATGTCCAGCATGAAATAGATAATTTGCTGGACGACTCTGATAATGAAGCAGACGGTACACAGACAGAGATGGCAGCACAGGGCGAAGATTCAGACGATCTTTTGGCCGTCCTCCAAGAGGAGTATGAGGCTAATACAGACACTGGGCCTCTGGCAACAGAACGAGGAAAGGACTTGAGTATAAAATACAAACTCCCTGAAAACTGCCCTGGTGTGTCTACTCCAAAAGTAAATGAGGAGGCATGGACAAAACTGAAGCCAAACACACGTTCAATGGACATACGATTTAAAAAAAACTGCTCATAGGCTGGTGCAAGCAACATGCCCATTGGTTCAGGCTTGTGATACTTTATTGAGTTTTAAAGGTTTGCCTAAAAATAAAGGTGATATAACTCTGCAAATGGCAGTAAGACAAGTAATGGATGGTATAGCTCTCCTGGGCAGCACAAATCAGGAGTTACAGCAACGCCGTAGAGAGTGCATCAAACCAGACCTCCATGCAAAATTAAAAATATTATGCTCAACATCGGTTGAAACTGATCCACAATGGCTCTTTGGGAGTGATCTAGGAAAAAGAGTAAAAGACATTCATGAAACCAATAGAGTTGGTTCAAATGTTATTGCCAGTAGTTTTACTCGTAACCGATATCCTAACAGAGGAAGAGGATTTTTAGGGCGGCGCCCTGGCCCAAACCAATACTACAGGTGACGAGGGGTGTACCCCAGAACTCCAAACACGAGGAGTCAAAAGAGCAATCAGAAGTAATGCCTGTGGTATGCGAGTACAATTGGTTTCTATTTTTAGAATATTTAGTAAAAACCTTTTATGCAGGAAATTTATCTAATTGTCTTTCCTTTTGGAAAACAAGTACGTCAGATAGACAGATTTTAATGACATTACAAGGTATTACAATAGAGTTAAACGAATCTCCAATACAGCGAAAAGAACCCGTTTCGTATGCTGTATCTCCTCTCAAGGGGGCGAAAATCACAGCTATACTATATGAAATGGATGAGCATGGTGTTATTGGAAGATGCCATAGTGAACCTAAGCAGATCATTTCTAATATCTTTACGAAAGATAAGCCGGACGGCACAGTGCGTATCATTTTGGATTTATCATCATTCAATGAGTATGTAACTTATCGCCATTTTAAGATGGAAACTTTGCAATCTGCCATAAATCTTATGTCAAAAGACTGTTATATGAGTACACTAGATTGGAAGGATGCTTATTATAGCCTAATAATAGCTCCGTCTTTCAGAAAATAGCTAAGGTTTAAATGGGGGAAATCTCTTTATCAGTATTGGGCTCTCCCAAATGGGTTAAGTTCTGCGCCACGTCTTTTCACTAAAATTGCCAAGGTGTTTTTCAGCTCTTTACGTAAAAACGGATTTATAAGCACCAGCTACATTGATGAGGCCTTGTTAATAGGCTATCATTTAGAGGAATGTAAATTAAATGTGATTGAAACTGTCCACCAATCAATCAAAGCTGGGTTTGTGGTTCACCTTGATAAATCGAGTCTCATTCCATCTAAAGAGGTTACTTTTTTAGGATTTGTACTAAATTCAAGTTTTCTGACTATTCGCCTGACTCCTTCCAAAGCATTAAAATTAAAACTATACTGCCAGGTTATTTTAGCTAGATCAGATATAAAATTGCGACAACTGGCTAGTCTCATTGGGTTAATGGTATCTAGTTTACCAGGGGTACAGTATTGCCAGATCTATTATCGACGTTGTGATAATTTTAAGTCCCAAGCTTTAAAAATAAAGAAAGGCAATTTTGAAGCAAACATAACTTTAAAAAAAAAAAAAAGTCTAAGTTTGATCGGAATCCCGTCACACTGTGGAGTAATTAGAGATCACATGCCCTCCCGGATTCGAGTTTTTTGTTGTGCTCCCACACGTTTGTGGTTCTTGGGGGCAACTCACTATTTGAAGTATGAATTCACTGGGTCCTCGCGCATCTCATGTGATCTCTAATTACTCCACAGTGTGACGGGATTCCGATCAACCTTCGACTCTAGCTTAATCTACAAATTATATAATAAAATATGTAAATCGTTAAAACAAGAAATGTTTTATTTAATCTTAAAATAGATAGAAGTCTGTACCGAAACAACATCATGGTCGAACTTTTAGTATTTAAAATTGAAAATTGCCGAAAATAGAAAAAAATGTGCATTTGGGTAAAGTGTAAGGCTTTCTCTAATTTTAGCATTCTCAGTTAGCAATTAATCCAGTTATGCTTGAGGGGACATTAGTCTCGCGAGAATCAGCGTGATACAGTACTTCCGGGGCCACAGCTCCGATTGATCCTTGGTATGTGACCAATCATCCCTTTCCTCAAAATAGGTTCATAACGTTTTGGGATATATTGTGAACAGATAAACGGGCAAGGGTGAAAACATAGCAGAACTACAATAGCTGTAAAATAGCATTACGCAAATGGAGATAGAAGTCCCTTGCATCCCAAATATGTCTGGGTAGCTGTAAGTTATCTCTCCTTGTCATATCGATGCAAACGTCGTAGACTCCTGCGTCACAATGTTTAACAGACCGGAACTCAGTGTGCTGCAAAGAAGCCGCGAGATCAACTTCTGGTACCGAACACACGTGGTCGTGACAGCCCCAAAGGCCAGGTACATTCACATTTCTTGATGGACGGATCGTGTGACAATTCCAGACCGCGTTTGCCGTGTCGAGTTCATCCTGATAAAATAAAGAAGGTTCCTGAGCAAACGTCATATCAAAGTTTTTGAAACATATCCTGGAATAAACTGGCAGTGCATGTGTATACTAATAATCATTTCAGACGTATCTGTCTATATCATAAATATTTGTTTTAACAAATCGAGAAACGGTGTGAGGAAAACAAATATTGCGATTAGCAGAGGAACATGTACTTTTGGTATGGATTAGATCAGTAACTATACAGGTTGTTCTCACGACTATATTTTATCAAACAAATATATTTTATCTAAGAGAATATTCTGATGAATAATTGATGCCAGCATTTCAATTCTGGATAATGGAGATATTTTAGGGAAAAATGTATGAATTTAATCATTCTCCTGTCATAAAGTTATACTTCGGTTAAACATACACTAAACCAACACTTTTTTAGAGTGACCTTATCCTAAGGGAAAGACAATATTTTAATAATCCGATTATTTTTAATTTTTGAACTCACTGCCCCTGTGCACAAAATGGTCTAAGTCGCTTCCAGGCGGTACTATACGAATAACCAAAATGAAGCTAAGTTAGGGCACGATGCACCCGAATGAAGTGAAATGAAGCCAAATGAAGCTAAGTTAAAGCACAATGAACCAAAATGAACGAAATGAAACCAACTGAAGCTAATCAGTCAATCGACAAATAAGCCAAAACGAAGATAATTCCAGGCACAGTGAACACAAAGGAAGTGAAATGAACCTTAATGAAGCTGATTTAAGATAAGTTGAATCCAAATGAAGCTTAAGTTAGCTTCATTTGGGTTCATTTGGGTTTATTGTTCCTATAGCTTCATTTGGCTTATTTTTTGATTGACTGATTTATGGATAACTTGATCTGAAAGACTTCCACTGCCTGCATATAACATCTAATGCTCTTTGGACCATTATTCTTTATTCCGGATTTGGTCAATTTGGGTATAGAATGGTCAATGCGTAATTAAATTATCTTTATTGAATGTAATCCAGAGATATATAGACATCGTCTTTACATATTGGTATACCACGAGCGTGGTTAAACCATCTTTAAACAACGCCCATCTAATGGATGACGGATTTGACGATTAATATTACCTGGAGCACTGCTATGAAAAAAAACCGCACAAGGCTTTTGTCCAGGAAATCTCCGCTATAATCTTCCTCTTCTTGAAGGTTTCGGAACATCTCTATCCATATGTGAAGGAACTCTCTCCGTATAAAGCCCCACCATGACTCGATGCGTTGGTTTGCCGTATTAGCACCTTCTATGTAGAATCTTTCTCTTTAAGGATCTGTTACATTCCGTCTAAAAAACTGTTGCAGCCTACTACATCGACATTTTCTGTTCCCGCATCACCCCGAACTATTTTGGGACATCCACCAACGTCCATGACCGCTTAAACGAAGTAGCCTGCAATCACACGTGGGTCATTATTTGTGTGGTAAGCGTTCAGCCAGACAATTTTCCGGGAGAATCCACAAATACTACCGTGCACACATAATCCAAATGGTTTAAGCTTGTCATACCCATCGATATGCCAAATATAATTCGGACCTTGGGCAAAATAAGCTCTTCGTCGAAGACGCCTGGCTATTCTTGCGTCAACCCCTTCTGGGTCGAGTTGCCTCAGAATAACTCTCACATCATTTACCCTAACGCCATAACCGGCATGTAGGCACCTTTGATGTATCACACGATACCCATGAAGTTGTCCTGATTTCCCAAGTTCATTGTCTATAAAATCAACTACATCCTGTGCATTGTTGTAGTCTCGACGCGAAAGATGTCTCTTGTTAAGGATTCTCTTCAAGTGTCTCACAGAAACCAAAATACCGTGCTCCTGTTTCAAAATATATACGATGTCTTTGTATTTAAATCCAGCTTCGAAGTATCCGCTAATGAAATTATCCCTCTCCATTAACCTACCTTTGTCAATAAAATGGCGTCGTATCGGCTCTGTATTTTCATTGGTTAAATAACTTGAATGCTCAAGATAATAACTTGAACGCTCAAGATAAATGGGAAGAAAAAATATAATTTCCATGTCCCTTTCATGCACCCGTAGATATAAGTATACTTTACAGTGTATACACATTTCTGTATAATTACAGTCGAATTATTTGTATAATGCACAAAAGATTATCACAGTTATTAGTTTATACTGGTTTCAATTGGATTTAGTTAACTGCTAATAAAGTTTGTAAACTGTGCGTGTACATTTTGACAACAAACTCGTGTAAACAATAATATTGTTGTGTAGTAAAATCATTAAGTGGAGCTGATTTATACAGGTCTCTAGAGAATAACAGCTGTTAAAAAAGTAATTATTGAATTGGTCGGTCACATTTACTAGCACTACTGCTTAAATATGCTTGTCTGCCTGCTACACGACACATGCACAAAGTGTTGTGTTTACCTTAGACACAGGAAACTTTGCTGTCATACTGATCGCGATCGGACCGGATAATATCAGTTAAGAACATTGAAGTATGTTCGACTGTTGACCAGTCGAACTATCAAACATCTTATACGCCCAAATCGCGTCACAACCAATTTACTATTATAGGCTTGATTTACCAAGCTATGTCTTGTGGGAATTGTTCAACCATGACCCCACTTTGCGGATCTTGGGTTGCGCAAAGTAAAAAGTCCGATTCACATCTCCATCATTCAATCATTTGTTTCTCTTCTCTATGGACATGAACAAAGAAAGATGGAATCTGTATATACTGCAGGTGAATTCTAGCGATGATTTACGACTGACGTCTAGTTATCAAGTTGTTCAAATTATTAATAGCGTGTGTACAGCCGAAGATGTATTTATATTTAAAGATGTTAGTCAGAATTTACTCAAGCTAAAACGATTAAAATTATACACTCTCATTAGGACAGGGCTGTTATGAGTTAGAGGAAAGTTTTTGCTCTGTGTTTCGTGTGCATTCAGCGCTTGTTGCTAAGACCACGATTGATTAAATTTAAAAGAAAAGAATCTGCTGTATGAGTTTTCGTGTCTTTGAATGGCAATTAACAATACAATATGTCGGTTTTTATGCAATTATTTCCATAATGTATTGCATTGCATTAAATCAGTGCATCAGTGGAAACATGCAAGCCCAAACACATTTTGAAACTATTACAAAAATTATAGACCTAGTTATTAAGCTTATATTTTTCAGCGAATAATACACCACTAAAACAACAACCAAAAATGTATCCGAGAAACGGCGAATTAGATTAATTACATAAATTCGATGAAATTAGAACAAAAAATAGGCTTAGTATTGAATGTGACGGGCTTAGCTGAATAAGCGTATTCTGCATGAACGCTGCATATAGTTGACAGTAAAATGCAATCGGTTGGTTGCTACAACAGATTATTTGTAAAACCCTTTATAAGCAAAACAATAAGCATTTCGTATGAGATAATAGATGATTTGAAATACACAACATAACTATTTTTTATCAACGTATTGAAATAAAATGTTTCTTGCCTTTACCGGGGTTCGAACTCGGGCCTCGGGCTCGCAGATACCCTCGTCGATGACCGACAAAATCTGGGACACAATAACTTACTCTCATTGTTGAATACGTTTTGTACATGTTTGAAATAAATGGAATAGAGAAAGCCACGTTTAAAGCTAATGTCAATTATATGACCCATTCCACTGTTACCGTCCCCAGCTTGGTGGAATATTAAAATTTATCCTGCCACCTGCTCATTTGTAAGATGTACGTGATATATCATCTCCCTCTACAGTTATATTTCATATAATAATGCCAGTCATCTACATTAGGGCTGTGTCACATATATGTGTAATATTGTTGAATTAACGCTGGATTAATTATAGAGCTCTGTTTTGGCCATCGACACTATATTTAAACATATGTCACTTTGAAAATGTTTTACGACATTATTAGAAAATTATTGGTGGTGTTGGATGTAAACGGAACGTGTTTTAAATTCATGTGGAGAATAATCTAGATTATTAATACAATGTTTATCAAAGCTAACCGGAACTTTGTTAAAAATACGATGTAATTTGTTTTATGTTCATAAATAATATATATTTTTGTACAAATGTATACATTTATAGAAAAAGTTGACATACTCAAAAAAATACGTTGCCCAGCCCAGTCAAGTTTGTGTTTTCCAGTTCATTTGCTTATTGTAACATTAACCTTGAATACCTTGGGACTTACCTATACTAAATTCACTTATTATTCCATGAAAGGAATTGGGATACACGTGGACGTACTTTAATAGAATTGAGATTGATACCGACACGAAGTTTACATGGTTTTATCTGTCAACTAAGGTACATTGCAGACGTTTTAGCTGAGTACTTTCTACTTGTCCCGAGCGGTGTCCTTTTGATTGTATACCCCAAGGTGGATCAATTTAGTAAAGTAACCCAATAAAGTTTAGTTGTATATCCAAGATAAATCTGCAGGTCCAGAAAATTGGAGATCTACTAGCACATGTTGTCACATGTACGTTACAAAACCATGGTAACTATATGTAAATATATTTTATTATTGTATTAGCATTATCGTATTTCGCAAGTCCTACAAATATTGTTCAATACATTTTGCTAGTTTTTCATTTTTTTCCATTAGTCGATTTCTAATTTTATTATTGGATATTCCAAGGTAACAGGCAATATGTTTCGAGCATACATTCATGTTTTCTTTTTTAGCACTGGAGTAGCATTATCTTTCTAACATAGCTAATATTTTAAGTGACTGTACATTATTTAGACTCTGTCAAGCGTCGAACATGTACCGACGTTATATAAACAAAACACAGTTGAACACGAGGTTAAACTTCACGCCCCGCAAATATGGTGCCAACACTGAAAAAAGTAGAGTGACCTGTTATTGGTCTGTTTCACGTAGGCACTACATATTGCAATATACTTATATAGATACTGTTGTTTGTTCAGTTGTAGCACCAGCGTAATTTTTCTTTCTAGTTTTTGTCAGTAAATATGATGCAATTCTACAAAGTGATATGAAAAGAGCAGAGTTCATCGATGAAACTAAAAATCAAATATGGAACGTGAACGTGACAATGTGACGGTGTTGGTTAACAAATCCAGCTCACAATTGCAGTTGCCTGGAACGGAATCAACGGGATGTCACGTTCAGTATAGTCGTGTAATGAAATGGATATTTGGCGACGGCGGAGATTTCCGTAAGATCAATTGTTTGTAAACTTAATCGTTTAAGTACAAAGTAGTCTAAACACTAACGTCTAACGTACCATTCGTTTCTTAATGTATTTCGAGAAAGCTGTCATTCAATGTATTTCTTGTTGCCAGTGTTCTGCCCGGAGAAACTAGCTTAGTTATAATCAGCCCACAGACACTAGCAGTCTTGCATTTGTTGACGGCTAAGACGGAATCAACACTTCTTGAGTATGGAACCAGTGGGTAGAGAACTTACTAATATAGAGAGAAATAAGACAACAGATAATTTGTTTTATCTACTAGAAGCCATGTATTGACCTGATAATGCCTTTTGCGATAGCTTTAAAATACATACCGGTAGTACAAAATACAGGTACAGAATTGTAATATTGTCTTATTTCCCACTGGTCCAGTACTCTTTATGACAAGAATACGCCCAGAGGTGAAATACCTTCTTGAAGATTGAACATTTGTCTTCCATAGCATTGCAACTGAAAATGAATTATTCGTATGAAAGGCGGCTGGAATCTTTAAAACAATCTAAACCCTTTATGCCAGCCCCGAGGCCTTTATGTAAGTGTCAACGAAAGATAATATGAAAAACACTTCAAGAAAATAATGCATAAAACATAAAATATGCCATGCTGGCAAGAAAGAATAATCCTACTAACGCTTCAGTTAGCTTTCCATGTCAATTGACTGTCAAGGAGCCACCAACAGAGCTGAAAACTCCAATAATTGATAGAAAAATCCGTTGAGATGCCAGAAGTAATGTTTTTGTGCCATAAAATAGCGTTTCAGCAGGCAAACTCCAACTTATGATTCTTACAGCTAGATTTGCAAGTGCATATAAAGGTCACACCTATATCTTCTACTGACACAAAGTATACAGAGTTGCCGACCCAACTAGTGCATGTACATGGGTACATATATTTTGAATTCAAGTTACACACAAAATGTTATACTTGTACGTTCTGTTTATTTGTCCTACTTTCCAACGACTAAGGATATGTACGATAAATACAGTTACTAATCTTGGATTCCCGAGGGAAAATAACACGAGCTCTTCTTAATAATTACTGCTGATTTCAAATCAAACAAACGTATGCAAATATGTATCATTGAATGTCTTCTTTATATTATAAGAGAAACTTACTGTTTTATATAGAATGCTACATGTACATGTAATATACATGTTAACCATTCTTTTTTATACTTTCTCTTTTAGGTGTATTTACAAGCTATTCACTTTGTATTTCTCATCCGTTACTACAAACCTGTGTACAGTCCTGCACATGCACTTAAATGCAAATCACTATAATTGCATTTTAGAAATAAATTTCACTACGCGACTTTTATTCTTAACGGATTATTCGTGCATGCAGAGCCGTCGTGACAGTTGCTTTCTATCTGATGAGCCATTGCTAGCACTTGCCTAACTGCCACAGAAAACTTAATCACATTTGTATTATCGGATTTCTGTATTCGGGTTCACCCTAATCCGAAAGGCGGTTGCCATACTGAAGGGAATTGCTTGGTTGTCTTTTCGGCAATTTCGGCACATTGTGTTGTCTAGTCTGTGAACTTTAACTGAAGAGAGTGACTCGTAAGGTTTCTTCACCTACCAGATTGGTCAAACGCTGGTAGTTAATCTTGCTACCGAAAAGTAAGTTACTAACTCCCGTCCAACCTTTGAATCATTTTTATCAATATGAAACTTTCTACATTGTATTGAACCGCAATAATATTGATCCAGCCCGACAAAAACAACAACAACAAAACCCACGTTTTTGGTAGAAATTGGCAGCTCATGGTTCGAAACATAACAAAATATAGCTATAGTTGACACCGCAAGATTCAAATAACTGAGAACTTCTATATTAAAACTCCAGCGCCAGTTTAAAGCATTCGTTACACGTGTACTGGATGAACTCCAGTTGCGTGTTGTTACAACCAACCATCCTGTTTCAACATCCCGAAAATAAGTCACTATAAATAATAACAAACTAGTGTGCTATTTTTATCACTGCAGGAGTACTAACGTGTTTGCCTTCAGGTTGCTAACTTACTAAACAAATTGTTAGAAACCACACAGGTGATTTCCAATCCTGTCCTTCAAAGTTAAATATTATACATTATTTGAAAACGATGATCAAACACAGATTCAGCAAAGGAAATTAAACGCGGATCCTACTGTTTCCAATCTCTGTTCTAATTTCTACGACAGTCCCTGCTCAAAAATCATCTCTTGTTCTTAGGTAATTAGCTCCATGCAATGCTAATCATTGTTAAATTATCAAATATCCTATTTGTGTTAGTCTAAACAATTGAAACCATAAAACATAACCATCTTTCAAACTTATTAGGACTTCATGACAATTAACGTAGCTTTATCCGTGCAATTATCGTTTGAAAATCAGTATAACTTGTTTACTTTGAATATCAGACATAGTAAATCTTCATTTTAAATCAAGATTTATCCCTTTCATAATGTATTTTTAAAGAAGCAGAGGAACGACAGGGTAAAAAAGTAAACCAAATGTGAAAACAGTTATCAATAGATTGGGGCGTAATCTTTCAATCGGAGTTTCAGCCAATAACCGGTTATACAAAGTCATTAAAGCATTGAAATTGTCAACTATCCGTACAAGTGCATGACAAGGTTAATACAATAGGTTCCTGGATCATGTTGACATACATTTTACTACCTTACTACAGCCAAAAATGATATGTGTGCATCATTATTAAGCCGAATTTCGTTAATCGACATTTGGAGACCGTTATAAACATGCTTAACTATTCGTATGAACTGATAAGTCTTAAATCTAAAAGGTATCACACCTGTAAACGACTCGTTTCGCGTTTCGTAGATATGTATGAAAAGATTTACACTTGTATATGACGGCAAACGTGTACAGTGAACCACCCTCGAAGACATAGGTACATGTATACGACGTAAATACACCACTTCAATACAAATCAGCTGCGAAATATCCTTGCGCCCAGATGACCATTACCTGTGTAAATATATAGGTCTTGTCGCTGTAGAAGAGTTTTAGAATAAATTCAGAAATTTACAAAGTATTTGGTATCTGCCATACTTTAGCGCAAAATAAATAAAGAAAAGTTGTCTCCATAATACTGTGATATATTTTACAGATTTACAAATCTGCTTACAGTTATTGAAAACGTAAAAAAATATTCAGTTACAAATAACGGGAGCATCAGTTGTTTAAAGAAAATCGGAGTAGGCTGGATGTTCGGAGGAATAAACTTCATACTTCGTGTCCGTATTTAACTTGAATGTGCTCATAATAACACTGGAACGGCGGGTCTTATTTTAATAATTAAAATATGTACTATATCGTTTCCCACTAACTCAGTTGCTATGGGCAATAGTATAATTTGGGTATGTCTGAGAAAGTTAATTTCATTCAAGAATGATGTATCGAAATGATATTATATGTCACGAATTTGACGCCTTCTGCAAATCGAATAATGCGGTTTCCATATTATAGTGGTTATAGTATACAGACCATTGTATAAATATTTAGTCATATAAAGAAAATGCGTCCAATGTGATATAAATCGAGTTTCGGTTACTGGATATACATATGGTATATCCAGTAAAGCTTTCAGACAATTAAATAAGTGGAAATAAAGGAAACAGCATTTATTATATTATTACTATTATTCGACAGTGTTCAGACATTACTTTCTGATAAAGATATATGCTCACCCACTATAGAGCACATGTTAAAACAGTAAACAATGTATGGTGGTATTTCAATCTGCAATAATAACAAAGAATACCCCAATTTAATGCATTTTAAATATCAAGTTTTTGGAATGAAGATCTGTTATCAGCATTATTCTTTTCAGATATTTTTGATTCCTACAAAATCCAAATTGCTATTCCAGGCTATCTTTAATCGTAATAGTGTAGGCATATTTGTCATGAAAAAAAGGATTCGTGTATTTTTTTTTTTGTTAAAAGCAAAAACTCATTTGTTTTTGTTAGATGATACTATGAACATGAACAAAAAATAGGGTGGCATTTTTTCTGAGCATTCTAACTGCCTGAAATCCAAGATGGCCACCACCGTAACAAAACGCCCTAAATTTGACACTAAAATGAACTTAATGTGGTTTAAATTTTTTTTTCAGTATAAACTGAGTGGTAAAAACTATTTATATACTTCAGTTCCAATTGAGATGACCCTACACTGTGTAATAATTACATACATATATATGAATATGCTCATTTTACGTGTAATCGTAGATGTTTTTGGGCCTATTGGCCATGTTTCAGAATCCTTTTTGGTAGAATAAACCAGCGTAGATTCCTCGTCAGGGGTGGACG
>JAVFBZ010186931.1:0-14878 GCA_032466195.1 Katharina tunicata
ACCTGTAATAACTGTTTTAATTTTGATGATCCTTCAAATGGCCCCAAACCGAAATATGCTGCCATCAATCAGGAGCTGATGCTTACATGTACAGCTACATTGGACTCTTCAACAACAACTGTTTTAAGATGGTATAAGAAAACTGCCAATGACCCGTTTCAACAACCTTTAAATGAAAACATTATTGACACCTCTGATACACCAACTCCATGCAGCTGTACTCACATTGGACGCTCAACATTGAGATATTTTCCTAACAGTGATGACAAAGAACTGCGCATATTTTGCGGGGCCTCGTCTCAACAATCTATGAACATCTCCATTTGTGTTCAAGGTAAGTCCTACATGTATATGTATATATTAACTGTTGTGAGAACAATGTGAAGGACTAGTGACTATTGTATGCAGTGTATATACTATATATTAACATTTAAATAGAAACTTACAGCGATGTTAGGCGCAATGATACAGCTATGGTACATATACATCATGCCTTATCACGGTTACTTATTGTTGAGCAAGTCTTCTGTAATTTCCCGTCAATGCCAATACTATTAAATTACATGTATATGACCCCCTGATTAACTGTCCGACCTGATTGAAGTCTCTTATAATCTTTAAACAATACCTTGTCGTTTTAGTAACATAACATGTTTCAAACGTACAATCAAACTTGCAAACACATTGCTGACTTCTGTACTCTGTACAAACTTATCTTAAACAATTTTGTTTTATTACAGTAACAGTTGAACAACTAGCTTGTAAACATTCAAAAATTGTCTTATGTATACCTCTTTTTAATAACTGTTTCATATCCTTAAAACGATGTCATTGTAGTCATTGGAATGTCGTGTTAAATAAATTGAGAAGTTGGAATTCATTTTGTCATGTTCCTTATATCTGCCTAACAACTTCTAAATGGCACTCTAAGATGTTGTGTTATTGGTTTGTTAGTCATATTGTACAGCAAGGGTTCTATATTAGAGACAGCCTTAAGCCAAAGATTCAGTAATCTTAATGTTATTGTTATGAAACTCTCACATACACACTGTATCCAGGTGAGTATATTAGGATATTCTGATTAGGCATTTGTAAAATGATTGTTTGTTTGTTTACTTAAGCTTTTTTCACGACACTTAATGATATTTCCCTTATTTGTGGTAGTCAAATAGCAAATGAAGTACAAAGTTCAATGTGTCTTATGTATGAACCTGTCAAGATATTCAGAGATGGCAAAATTGTTCTAAACGAGTCGAGTATTCTCAGAGATGGTAAAATTGTTCATAACGAGTCGGGTATTCGCAGAGATGGTAAAGTTGTTCATAACAAGTAGAGTATTCTCAGAGACGCTAAAGTTGTTGCTGCTAACGACTCGAGAGTATTCCTGCGTCTTTGTTTTTCCTTTCGAACCCAAGGTCAGATAGGCCTTTCGATTGACCTCGGCCTCTCGGTCAAATTTAACTTCTGAATAGTGTAGGTCTCCACGCTTTTAAAATGTCAATAGAACTCAGTCGTCTTGTATTTAGATTTAATCTTCCTTTACAGGTCGTAGAATACACTTCAATAAGACATTTGACACCAGTTTTAAAACCAACATTGCGTTAGAATTATTTAGTCTTCCGAGAATATTTAGTAATCAACTGTTTTCATTTGACTTTAGGACTGACTGTTTCACCACCGGGAACCCGACCTGGAACACTGAATCCAGGTTAGTATATTAGGATGCTCCGATTAAGCTTTTGTAAAATGATTGTAAGTTTGTTAACTTATGCTTTTTCAAGACCATTAAGGATATTGCCCTTATTTGACTGTGCGGGAAAATGAAGTACGAAGTTTAATGTGTCCATTTTATGAGTCAAGATATCTAGAGATGGTAAAATTGTTTTATACGAGTCGATTATACTCAGAGATCGTAACGTTTGTCCATAACGAATAGAGTATACTCAAATATGGTAAAATTGTTGCTGCTAACGGTGCGAGAGTATTCCTGGGTCTTTGTTTTTTTTGTTTGGCCCTAGGTCAGATAGGCCTTTCGATTGACCACGGCCTCTCGGTCAAATTTAACTTCTGAATGTGCGGGAAAATAGAGTACGAAGTTTAATGTGTCTATTTTATGAGTCAAGATATCTAGAGATGGTAAAATTGTTTTAAACGAGTCGATTATACTCAGAGATCGTAACGTTTGTCCATAACGAATAGAGTATACTCAGATATGGTAAAATTGTTGCTGCTAACGGTGCAAGAGTATTCCTGGGTCTTTGGGGTTTTTTTAGCCCTAGGTCAGATAGGCCTTTCGATTGACCACGGCCTCTCGGCCAAATTTAACTTCTGAATAATGTAAGCCCCTACGCGCTTACAATTTCATTAGAACTCAGTCGTCATGTAATGTAGATTTAATCTTCCTTCCCAGGTCGTAGAATACACTTTAATAAGACATTTGACACCAGTTTTTAAACCAACATTGCTTTAGAATTTGTTAGTCTTCCGAGAATATTTAGCAATCAACTGTTTTCATTTGACTTTAGGACTGACTGTTTCACAACCGGGAACCCGTCCTGGAACATTGAATCCAGGTTAGTATATTAGGATGCTCCGATTAGGCATTTGTAAAATTATTGTAAGTTTGTTTACTTACGCTTTTTTCACAACCATTAAGGATATTTCCCTTATTTGACTGTGTGGGCAAATGACGTACGAAGTTTAATGTGTCTATTTTATGAACCTCTTAAGATATCCAGAGATGGTAAAATTGTTCTAGACGAGTCGACTTAACTCTGAGATCGTAACGTTGTTCATAGCGAGTCGAGAATACTCAGAGATGATAAAGTTGTTCATAACGAGTCGAGTATTCTGAGAGATGGTAAAGTTGTTGTTGATAAAGACTCGAGAGTATTTCTTGGTCTTTGCTTTACATTTTGGGCCTTAGATGAGATACCTCAAATATCTGCAGTATGATCTTTGTGTAAGAAGTTCACGTTCTTACTCTCCATCGCTTTCATGGCTTGCGCAATACATTTATTTGTTTAGTCTCTTTTATATTATAATTATAACTATAATATCATATTTTTAGTTTTACATGACCGTTGACATTAAACATATGTGCAATACCTTAATTTGCTTAATCACTTTTGTTCAAACGTAAACCATATATTTATTGTATATTTTCATTTAAATGACCATATACTTTTTGTGAAATATTACAAATCATTGCAAATTACCTTATATTGATATATGTTTGCTTAGCTTAAAATAATTCTAAATGCCTTCAACAATTACTGATTTACCTAAATACACAGGTTGTCAAACTGTCATGTATTTGAATTTATTTAAAGTTTATTTAATTGTACGTATTTGTCCATATTAATTAACCATACCAGCCAACTGTTCCATACCAGAATTTCAGTATCATCATTGTATATGCCAGTACAAGTATTTTATGACAATTTATTTAAATCCTTTACAAATTCTGAAAAATATTTCCGATAAAATTTATTTAGGCTGGATATCTTAGTTGCTAAATCAAACATCTGATATATATTCCCGAAATATAGATAGCATTTTCAGACATAACATTGAAATTAAATTAAATTATGAAGTATTATAAACACTCGTTGCGCGACAGCAACAATGTAAATGTACCTTGATTCAGTACTAAACCGTACGGGTATAACTTCCAATATGGCAAGCTTTGAAACCCCTTACAAACGAAGATAGTTAGTTCTGTTAAATAGCTGCTGAATAATTGGTTCGGCTGCACGTGCAGCCTCTGTGATGAGGTTCTATAGCTTTCAGATACAGTAACAGATTCTGTTAAGTCACTTGTAAATTAAAATTACTGACTGAGCTACTCACGGTAGAATAACCATAAGTATGACCAAGGGTGCGCGTGTGAACGTGTTGCAAATTATTACAAATTCAAGCCTTATCCTTCTTTAGTTTTAACGCAGCAATGCAAACATTTTATATCTATCTACTTTAAATTTGAAATATTATATCAATCAATTAATACCAACGAATATTATGATAATAATTTAAAAAAATACAATCATCAATATTTGTCATATATTTTATTTATATATTTAACATATAAGTATTTGTAAATATTATGTCAATAGCATATATTGTTGGCATGCGTAGCCTCTATAGGCTAATGTTTATGATGTAATTCCTATATTAAATACAGAGTTATAATGGGATCCGAGTACAAGACAGAAGACCTGTCAATATCCAACATGATAAATGTCCACCAGTCGGAGTCATTTTTAAAATGACTAGCATGTGACCTATTTACCGAGTATTTTAATAATCAATTTTGTTTGTTAATCATCGCAATAAAATTAATGACAGACACCGTGACAAAACTTCCTTGCTTGGTAAATTAAACGAAGAGTCAGCATATACGTATATCCAGAGAATTTTAGACACAAGTGAAACTAGCCGTGTACTTTCTTTCAATATGTGGGCAATAACTTCTCAGCATCTAGTCGAAGTGTAAGATCAACATCTTGTAAAGTGCGACATGTTTAACTCCTAGGAAAAAACAATACCTGTCAGCCGGTCTCAAAGTCAGGTGTAATCTTACTTTTTTTTGCACACTTCTACATTGAAAAGCCGAGGGCATGTCAAATTCTGCATTTGTCAGTTTTCAAGGTGCATATATTTCGGACCAAATTTATTTGTCCCAAATTCCCAAAAGTGCATTATAAAAAATGATACGTATGACAGCAATGCTGTAAACTTGGATTGGGCTTACGGTACGCCAGACCGGAAATAGAAATTATGCATAGCCTTCGATAAAGTTGTACTCCGCTTGGAAAAAATAAACTTTAGTAGAGTAGTGTTACTTTGAAAGCCGATTACACAGCTTAAACAACTTTCGAAGGCTAAAGTAAAGTAAAAAGCGTTCTATCTATAGCATGTACGCGTTATTAAAACTGTCTATTTTACTGAACTGAGTGCAATTACACTTTTCTGAGAAAATCCGTTAGAACGAAGGCCTTCAAATTAATGTTTGCCATACCGAGCTTAGTTAAACAAGATGAAACAGAACCCGTTCATCTCTGATCTAAGGAACATCGCAATACATTGTAATGTATTAAACATTGTCATCTATTATTATCTACTTAACATTGAAATATATTGAACATTTTTATTAAACATCATAATCTATTGTAATCTTTTAAATATTGTAAGGTATAGAAATCTGTTGAACGTTGTATTTCATGTAAAACTGTAAATTTGCAGTTAGTAATTATCAGCCGGTCACCTTCGTGAAATACCCCATTTGGTTCTATTAATAATATATTTGTGTTGTTTTATAGTAACATCAAGTACAATAACAGTAACACCGTCTCTCAGACTGACCTCAGGGCAAACTTTGGCGATCAGATGTCAAGAGACTGTTACTGGACCTGATAACGCTTTACTGGGTCTTGGTCTCTACAGAGAAGTTCGATCTACAAGCACAAGTACCTATCAATATGTTGTGGGATATGCTTTCGTTATCTCAACTTCTACATACAAGAAAACATGGGGTACTAACACTGGTGATCTACAGAGCCGCGTCAACTTGAGAGAAACCTTTACAGATACAAGTTATCGATCGGGGTCCTTTGATTTTGTACTTCCTGAAGTCAGGTGTGAGGATGCTGCTGCCTTCGTGTGTAGGAGTTCATCTTCTCAAGGACCACTTCCTGATTCTCAAGTCCAGAACATCTCTGTTGTTGGTAATGGACATTTCCTTCAATGATATTCAATAAAATATAACATCTACTTCTCATTTCGATATCTGCAATAACACCATCAAAAGTAATCCGATAAATTTTAGTATAAGTTTCGAGTATCACAAAGAGTAGTAAGAGGGCATTTATATACACGTGGACTCAAACAGTGAACCCCGAATTATCTTTTTACAACCTTTGCATAACTTTGTGAATTACAAATGAAACGGAAAGCTAATAGTTTGATAATTATTAAGTAAGCCTCTTCGTTGAGATTAACGAGAATATATCTATTTTATTTCATATCAGTTTATTGCATTGACCTCGGCCTCTGGGTCTATATTACTTATATGTATAACCGCGTATAAAGTCCATAAATAAATAATGTAGGCCCATACGCACTAACAATTTCACTAAAACTCAGTGGTCTTGTAATATAATTTTAATTTTCCTTCATAGGTCGTAAAATACACTTCAATAGGGCTTTTGACACCAGTAATATACACACTGAGTGAACTGTTTATGGAATAACTGACATTCTTTCCGTTTACGTTATAATATTTATTTAATATAATGTAATATATTTTAACAATTGTGAACCTTTATTTAAAATTTAAAATTATTGATGTTATTATTATTTTATATCACAGCTTTAACACTGAAGCCAATGGTAAGAGATATGAAATATATATTTTTATGAATTTAGAAAACTTATGTTTTCCTAGCCCCAAGCGGTACTCGAATGCTGGAATCTGGCTTGGTATATAAAATAGCAAAATTTTCAATCACTATTTATGTATGCAATAATTTTATCATTTGTAACCTTGAATTGTATGATCCCCATGTCAATATAATGATTTCAGGGGCCATAACTAGTATAGGCGCCAGGTGACTTCTCATTTCCAGACTGGCGGACAAGAAGGTAATCCTTTGGAGACTAGCAATCCACATTTTAGACTAAAAATGGTAGTAAGTCGTCATATCTGTTTGGCCCCACTTGTTCACGTTGAATACGAATTATTGAAGAATTTATCCGGACTTGCACAAGCTGTGTAACCAATATGTGTATTTTCCTCAACTTTACTGCTTTAGTTATAAGCGATCTTTAATTGTACTCTTTAGATGTGCAAATCAAATAAATGTGTTTGTCTATAATATTCTATTAATAGTTTGAACTTAATGGGTTTTGCTTGGAAAATGCTGTCTCCTTATGTGGCAATATACTATTTCAGACACTACACGCAATTAAAACAAGAAAATACTAGAGATAACTGTTTCTATCTTTTGTCTTTGTAGTTTTACGTTAATCAAGATTCATCAATAACCCGTGACTATATAAACAACATTGACAACCAATCATATGCAACACTAGATGGGAAAGGTTGAGAAGCTTCTGGCAATGAACAACACCAAGTTCCAGTGGATGACGCCAACAATGCTGAGACACAGTTTGCGACATAAAGTCCTCAATATGAAGAGCCATATATCTTTTTCAGTGATGAAAAACCAGAATATGTAGAGAATTGTGCCGAAGCTTTGGAAAATGATGATTACGAGAATAAGAGACATTATCAACATAACCTGTAAATGGGATAATTGCAGCGCCAGATACTTGATAAAATCTTATAAAAATATAGTGTGTATTGCCATTTGATTAGTTATAAATTCACAGGTACCAGACAACACAAACAAAGTGTAACCCTGTAACTGCTTTTGGGATGCAAGGTTCCCATATATAAAACAAAAATTATCATGTGGCTTTCTGTTTTATCTCTTTCGTGTCATTCTCTATTACGGAAAATTCTTTAGCATATGTTTGCCTTGAATTGTCTTTTATTATTAGCGAACAAATGTACAATATATCCAGTTAGCCTAAAAGGTGTTATGTTGTGGGTGGATTTCTGGTACGTTGTCTCTATATTCAGATTAACACAGCTACACATCGTATTTCCATTATGACTAGCACTATCTAGCCGAACTATCCAACTCAAGAAACTAGCCCAAGTTTAGACTGATCTTCATTTTGGACCAGGTATAAACAGAACAACATAGTCCCTCGCGCGTTTATCGCCAAATAATCCCCTCGTCATGGGACGAGAATAGAACCAACCTACCTGACACCTCGTCGTCCACAGCTGAGGAGATTCATGACCTAGCTGAGTATATCAATAAAAGGCAATCACATAACCTACGTCAGATAAAAGATGGAAAATTCAAACGACTCAAGTAGCTGCCGGCTACATTGTCAGTCTATCAAGTTATGTCATGTCACCAAGTGCGTATCATTGGTCAGAAAATCCGTTAGTCCGAAGGTCCATTGATCCGAAGGTCACTTCGTCCAAAGGTCCATTGATCCGGAAAAAAAATGATCCAAAAACAATAAAGGACTTACCTATTTATTCTGTTAATTTCAATGTTATTTAGTATTAAGATTTTTATAGGGAGAGAACACTTTGGTGGACATGCAAAGCTTGGCCAAACACAACGACGGGTATGTTACCTACTCACCTGCATCATGCATACCATGCATAAACGCCTTCCAGACCATCGTAGACACGGGGTGTCGGCCGCTGTACTTGCAGACAGACGAAAGGACGGAATTTCTCAAGGTAGGCTTTTAACAGTTTTTACGAAAACATGACCTGTTGTACTTCAACACCGGGAACGAAACCAAAGTTAAAGACCGAGTTACAACGCGTCACGACAAACCCCAGCGATTATTATCAGATGGAATTAGTCGTAGACGTCATCCCCTGTCATCAACAGGGTATGGATCACATTGCGCAGATCTTGTGTACAGCCGACACGAAAAACGCTTGGGTGTGGGGTCGACCGTCTTAATCCACTCGATCAGGACATGGAAGCAGTGCTTCGATGGACCGACTTGTCTGACACGATGAAAATTCAACAGTATCAGCAGGCCCTACAGCGTTATTTGGCGTATCAACATCAGATACAAGGGCCCGCTTCGACTGTGCCAGCACCAGCACCACCACCTCAAACCCCTCAACCTCCTCCACCACCACAGCCCACACCCCAACCTGCATCGTGACTCACCGGGCTAAACTCCCCCGCCTTCCCCACTGATCCCGCTGACCTCACTGATCCCAACTTCATCTGCCACGCCTGAGGCCCTGACACAGATCGAAGCGAACGTGTTGGGCAGTGCGCCTGTGCACCTCTGCAAAAAAGCTCACACGCTACCCCAACGCATCAAGACCAGTCCTACTACCCGTTGGACCGAGACGAAAGAACTCCTCGTCGACAGATACGTCATTCCAACGCACCCGCGCACTAGGATGAGACTCCTTGGCTCGACAATTCTAAGCGTTGAATGTCCCCCGAGAGTGGCCCACCAGCACCGTGTGGTGAACACCCACCAGCAGCAGCACGACCAGCACCAACAGCATACTGATGGACGGTACAAAGACCACTACACTCGCCCGCGTCTCACCCCGCGCCCGCCCCCCACGCACCCCGTACAGCGGCCTTGTCAACAGTCCGCGCCCCGTGGTCCCACCACACCCAGTTACATCCAGCAGATAAGGCAGACCCGCGCCGCAGTATCCCGCGCTCTGCCACCAAACGGAGGTCGTCACTACAGTCGCCGAACCAGTAGACGTGCTCTGCGTCCTTATTAAACAGAGGACAACCGTGACCCCAACGTCCGCCATGTATAACATCACCCTGCACAGCAACAGTTCCATGGATTTGTTCCTAACAATACGGTGGAACAGTACACCACTCAGCTCCCCAGGTGATATGACTCACCAAGGAATGGGAATGTGGGCTTGTGGATCTACATTACCCTCATAGTTGGTACAACATCCAAGGCAAGGAAATGCATTTTAACGTTCTCGATGCTCAGGACGTCGATCGACAACCCAATAAGTACGCCTCCCATGCCAGTTTAGCACCCTGCTCGACACCGACAATCGGGCCACAGCCGCTACGGGACGCCGTTCACTTCAGGTTCGACTAGGTGCGTCAAATGTACCAGATCACGTTCACCCAAAACAAATTCCAGGTCTGGTTCAGCCCACACCTACAGAAATTGTTGAGGCTGGTGGAAGGCACCATTCTTCCTTATCAAACTTTGACGCCGGTAGAAGGAAGAGTTAGGGCGAAACGGGTTTAGGTGGAAAGTGGGTTCCATGTCCTGTACGTCTAGTGCGACATCATCGAACCCGGCGTGCTGGGGATACGTGGGATTCTTTGTTACGGCCGGTTAACACCGATCAACGCCACAACGGACTACAAATGAATATTCTCTCTCTCCCCGTGCAGAGGTTTGAGGAACTTCGCTGAACCGTTTGCTGTACAAAGGGCCAAAGCCGTAAGTCGACAGGCGCAGCCGAGTGGGTTGAACGTGGTGAACGATGTCGTGGAGGGCACCCTTATCAAACAGGCGCTCAAACGTAGAGCGTTCGAAGGGGTGGATCAACTCACCAAAGACAATGCCAAACGACGTGTTCTAGATCCACCCCCGGGACTGCGCTCGCCCACACGTCCCGCACCTTGCCGCACACGTTGAAGTGTGAAAGGGCGTCCGACAGACAGGGATCAGTCGTGTGTGAAACTTCTACCCCGGCGCACCCACAATATCTTCAGCTAAATGATGTTCAACCAGTTCTGCGACGGTGTCAACAGCGAGATTGATTTGTGGCCGATGCACCGACCCAGAGCAGTGTGGTCGGTGGACGGTGTGATACCTATAGCTCCATTACGAGCATAAGCGACGAATTCCGCATCACCAACGCTGACTCGGACACGTATTTGGATTCAGCTAACACTTTTTTGTATGTGAAAGCCAAAATTGTCAAATGTGATGGATGAACTTATATGCTGTAGACCGATCAAGTAGCCCCACACGAACCCCTGGCGTCACAGTCTCTGGTAACAAGTTGGTGATTGCCTCCATTAACATGTACCCATACCCCACTTACATCGAAACCTTGCTGTCTTAAGCAGGGGAAGCCAAATCTACCCAACTGGGCTTCGCTCTCTTGGCCAAAGATCATGCCGGGAATTTCAACGAGCACAAAGGATTTCTACCCCGCATGCAACACAACACCAAGAGTAAATCCGTCGACATGTTGGGTCGCTGGCATACCGACATCGGCTTTCAATGTCGTTATCTCCTCAACCACGTCACCGTGCGATTGTGACTCACGCAAGTCAAAAATACCGTTGTTTTACTAAGCAGTCAAGAGCAGTCCGACTTTAAAATCGTGCTGCAGGAAGTTAATGTCCACGTCCGCAAAGTCCAAGTCAGCCCACCCCTCCAACTCTCGCATGTCAAAGCCCCGAAGAAATTCCCGGCCAAGTACCCCATTCGACGTGTGCTGACCAAGTATTTTGCCGAACCGCAAGGGCAAACTGCCGTCAACGAACAAAATTTATTCTTTGGTGTGTTACCGAAACGACTTCTCCTGTGCATGGTCGACAACACGGCCTTTGACGGTACTTGTGCGGAAAACCCGTTCCATTTTCATCATAGCGATTTGAACTACCTGGCCCTCAAATCCCACCCCAACCCCTCACCCTCAACTTCAAGGGGCATGTATACGTTCGATCGTTCTTCAACGTGTTCACCAGCGTGGGGAAAGCCTACCGTGACGAAGGCAACGACATCACCAGCCACGGCTTCGACCACGGGTACGCCTTGTTCTGTTCTTCTTCGTCGGATCTTTTTCCCAACTTACACAACAAAGACGAGTTTAACACGGTTCAAAAAGGAGATGTCCGCCTGGAAATGAAGTTCCTAAGACGACCTCACGTGATTTGTTATGCAGAATTCGACAACGTGATTGAGGTGGATGGCAATCGTCAGATTCTCTGCGACTTTCAGACGTAAACCGCAACAAACACCACGGAACTACAGCGGTTTTTGGGGAGGCGTTCGTAAGTCAGACACCCCACACGTCCGACATCCCACAAGTCCGACATCCCACAAGTCCGACGTCCCACTAGTCCGACACCCCACAAGTCCGACACCCCACTAGTCCAACATCTCACAAGTCCGACATCCTACTACGCAGACATCCCACTACGCAGACACCCCTTCCAGACCATTAACAACATTAATGTCCGTTTATCGATATAATGAGCAATGTTAATGTTACAACGAGATCCCGTGAGATCGATGTAAAGCGCCACAAACAAACAAGAAAGCACAAATGAAAGTAATTAACTTAACAGCCCCTTATTCGGAGCCCCATCACTGACAGATTCATTTTTAGTGAGGGCGTAACTGAAACGAAAGCAACATTTAACGGTTTATCAAGTTTGTACATTGTTATGCATGTGCAGGGGAAACACAGAACAGCACTGGGACGTCTCTTTGAATAACATTATACGGTTGCCCAAATGCGACTTTTCACGTTTTTTTTTTATTTATTTATTTTTTTTTTTTTTTAACTTATCACCTGGGTGGAAAGTATATTCACCTGGGTGGAAACATTATCACCTTGGTGAAAATATTATAACCTGGGTGGAAAGTAATTTCACCTAGGCGAAAAGTGATGTGATGTATTAAGCCTTGATGTAGCAGACTTACGCTTCTGCTTTTATTTACTCACGTATAATGAAGTCACGTGATATTAAAGTAACATATGCACTCAAAAGTTCTGAAATTTGCACTATCACAAAATCTCGTGAAAAATGTATTTTTTTTTTCAAGAAAGACAAGTAAGAGGCTTTCCAATAATGCCAACATCAAATTTGTAGGTTGAAGGAGAGTTTTATAATAACAAAAAATTAAAAACTGAATTTTCTGTCAGAATATTATTATGTGGATGTGTCAATCAGCCTTCATAACTGAGCCACCTTAAGATATACCGACGTTACACCAAGTCAAACGTTAATTAGCCCCTCCCTCATCCATTATTCAAATTCTTAACTCATTCCATATACGGTCATGAACCCGGCGAGATTAAAATCTTTACTTGAGGCATGCGAGGAAAAACGGCCGGCCTTCCTTACGCTGAATTCGAATTATTGCATGATTTCTCCTGGCTATTACTAGTCTTGACTCTTTGAGCCAACTTAATCATTTTAACTTCAACGTAATTGTTTTAGTTTATGCAAAAACTTCAAAGTTGGTTAAAATCAAGGCAATCAGAATTTAGTTTAACCTAAAGCCACTGATCACTGATCTATATACAAACAAATTCAAACATAGAAAACTCCGCTTCAGCACCCTGCCACCATTAACAATTAGAATATGGCTATATCGGGTGACTTTCCACCTGAGTGGAAATATTATCACCTAGATGGAAATACTTACCACCCAGGTGTTAATATTTCCAACAAAGTGATAAGTAATAAACTAAAAATATAAATTGAATATAAAGAAAAAACGTGAAGAGTCGTATTTGGGCCACCGTAAAATTACCATTTAACACCCAATTCCCCCCACCCCATAGAACAAAGTACATAAGATCGTTACATGTGTGAATATAATCATTACCACAACTTGGGTCTGACCGTTGAGGGGGTTGTCGTTCGGTTTTTATCCTGGTTTTGGGGTATTTGGTATGCGCTTTTGCTTTGGTTGTGTCGCAAAATGGCACAACTTGTCTCCGGAACTCGCGGTCGTGTATAATGGCTTTAAATATCAAAAAAATAAGGAAAGGTCTGAAGCCATATATTGGAGATGCTGGAGAAAAGAATGTCGTGCGAGTTTAAAAACCAATGTATTTTCGTTTGATGACGATAATCCCAACATTATAGTAGAGCATATTACTCAGCATATTCATGGAGCTGATGATGCTTTAATCCAAAAAGATGCTCTTGTGGCTGAAATGAAAAGTGAAATGTGTTAAGACCCCACTCGACCTGGTAAACGAGTATATATATGCTGTTTACCCTTGCAGGGCTCATCGTGCAGCTGCACAGGGGGGTGGTGACAGGCCGCAAGCCCCCACACTTCCTTATCTTAGATCAGCGCTCTCGCGCACCAAAAGAAGCATGGTCCCAAATATCCCACACACGGTTGATGAAGTTTTTATTGCAGATGTTTGGGGGCAAAACTGGCTCAATGTCCGATTCCTACTCCATCAGGATAATGATTAGAAATTTTTGTTATATGCCACGGATGAAAATCTAAGAATGTTGCGACAATGTAGAGAAATATACATTAGAACAGCCCCAGTACCATACACACAATTCTTCACTGTCCATGGGAATTATTATGGTTAGGTGCTTCCCTTTGTTGTATGCTTAACGGGAGGGAGAACCATTGGGGAATATAGGCAGGTCCTCCAGCGACTGAAACTGGAAATAAGACGCATATCAGGCCATCGTTGGCGCCCACATAGGGTTATATGTGACTTTGAACAGGCCCTGATCCCGGCTATAGAACCGGATCTTCCCGGGACTAGGGTGTCAGGATGTTATTTTCATTTCAATCAAAGTTTGTGGAGAAGGGTCAAAGATCTTGGTCTTTCGCGTGCATATTGCCGGAATGATCGGTTTAAAAAAATTGTTAGAAAGGTTATGACACTGGGTTACTTACCGTTGTCATTAGTTCGTCAAAATTTCTATTTGTTAAGGCAAAACAACAGGACCCTTCTGTTGATAAACAGATACCCTGCATTATTGGACTTTCTAACTTACTTTGAGAATACATATATAAATGGCAAATCCATCCACTCTATTGGAATGTGTTCGACAGAAATATGGACTGTCGCACTAATAATTATGTGGAGAGTAAGTATGTAAATATGAAATACAATTTTGTATCCTGTATTCACCATACGCTGGTACTTATTTTTCTATTATAATGCTGGTGGAGTATATTAAGGGAAACAAATAAGCTGTGCTAAACTACCATTATGCCCACGAGGGACTATATATTTTTTTTGCGGTTAAAAGGATTTCAATAACTTTAGAACTGCTTTCCAGTGGTGCCATATGTTTTAATCCGATAATCTGTTCCATTTTATATATGGGTGCCTTAATGCTAAGCCGGCTTGACAAAAAGTGAAATAAACGTTTAAGTAAATGTTCTAGGACAAAAACATCTTAATTCAAATGGAATTAAGTAAATGATTCACAGTATATATGCAAGCCATACACAAATTTTCATTTCAGGCTATCATCGTGTGTGGAACCAAGCTGTGTCAGTGCGCCATCCTTCGCTGTGGACTTTCATC
>JAVFBZ010186964.1:0-14876 GCA_032466195.1 Katharina tunicata
GATAGAGAGCTCATATGTAAACCCCAGCCACTGTCCGAACTATTAGAGTGTCCCAATACTTAGAAGTCAGACGGTAGATAAATATATATGAATATGCTCATTTTACGTGTAAACATAGTAGGTTTTGGGTCTAGGGTCATCTCAATTGGGACTTAAGTTAAATGGATAGTTTTTAACCTCTCTTGAAAAAATGGTTAAATTCAACACTAAATCCTGAAAAAATTATCTAAATGGCCCAAGTTTTAAAAAATTTAATAACAACAAAATCATCGACCAAATTAGACAATCACTCAATACACTAACGAACCGGATCCTCTAGCTGGTCACCCACGAGGACCTGTTAGACCAATAAGACACTTACCTGGTGACGCCCCTAGATACGCCTCCATGGGGGGTGCTTCCACAGAGACAACATCAACATCCTCCTCTGCCGAGTGCCACATGTCTTCGTCTCCAGGACCAGCTAGACCTGCAGGAAAATTAAGCAGTTGCTATACAAATTTTCGTACAGATATCTCACTTTTTTCTTCTTTACTGACAATGCCTTACCAGAGCGGTAAAAATTGACTGGCCCTCGGCACCGATACAGGGCACTGACAAATTATGATTGTTTATCCTACTTATTTCCGGTACTTTTCATTTTATTAAGTGATATTGTCAGGAATTTTTTTTTTTATATAATACCCCACATTGATAGACGCACCCAATGTTTGCTCCACCAACGCCTCAGCATGAGCGTTGAGTTCCGCCTCAAAAGCGTTATGAGGTGAATCGGCGTCCGCTGTTAGCGCCGTAGATGTTTGAGAGCAAGTCCCATCATCCATTAGAGTGTCCAGAGATGCTTCAGGTCCGTCAACAATGATCGCGTTCTCATCATCCTTGTTAAGAAAAACAAACACAAAATGAAACATTCTAGAAAGGAATTCGTGCTCAATGTACTTGACGGGGTAACGATAATCCAACTGTTACTACAAGTGATTAATTTGTTAATTAGCCCCTGTTGCAGGAGATTTGACAAGTCTGACTGAAAGCCTGCTGTAGATTAAGTCTCAGGCAGTGAAAAGGTCTTGGAAATACGCTACATGTAGTTTAATAGAAATTTTAGTTATGTTTGGTTTAAAAAAATTTTGCTGCACTAAAGATTATTTCACTCAAATTTACGGCCTGCCAGTCAAATGGACGAGGGAATCCATCATTTATGACAGTGCCAACACGTTAGACAACATCGGAGATTAACAGTAACCATGGTAACAGGACCCGCAACAGGAGGTCAATGAAGACACACACAATTCTTGCCATGCATCAAATATTGAAAAGCATTCAATTGTGGGTATTTTGCTTGATGTCCAGACGTTTGTATCTTGTGTGTAGTCGCCGATAAGTCGGTTCACTAGCCGTCTAATGTATATATATACGAATATCTTGTTTGAGCGGCATTTAGAAGCTGGGTACATTACAAACACACGACGACTGAGATGGATTTTTAACTTCTGGATATATTTATATATTGTGGGTTTAACCACAATAGTGTTATCAATATAGCCAGAAGTTGAAAATCCACCTCAGTCGTCATGTTTTTGTTTATATAAGAGAAATCCGTTGTCATTTTACTAAAATAACCATCAAATATTGATTAATATATAGAATATTGGCGAATATGGCTGTTCAGTAAAGGCCACCGCAGTCCGCAGCATTCGTGTCATGTAATCGAGCGACCACCAACTTTTGGCTATAACTTCAGAATCGATGGTTATTTTAGTAAAATGACAACGGATTTAAGAAGAGGAGCCATAAATCACCCCAGGTGCGTAGTAATATTGGTGCAGGTTGTTTTATTTATTGATTTCTTGAAATTTCCCAAAAGTGCATTTCCTATCTTCTCTTCTTATATATATATATATTAGACAGTTAGTGTTTTGTTTGTTTGATTAGTGTTTAACGTCATACTCAAGAGTATTTCACCTATATGACGACTTACTAATCTTAATAATTTGAGTTGCCGGTGTATGGTGGAAAACCGGGAAGAAACCTCGTAAAAACCACCCTGCGAACACCGCAGCCACCGGAAAACTTCCCTTATATACCTAAGGTCCACAGGGGGGATCAATCCTATTCCAGGTACAGTGAAGGGGGTTCCGTAGTCCAACGCTCAACCACGGAGCAACGGCGCAACCTTAGACGGCTAGTGTACAGAGTTATCGGCGATTAAGCGCTAGATACAAGCGTCTGTGTTTGATGGTACATGTCAACTCAATGGAACAAGTGTTGTCAAGGTGACGTTGAATTACTGATGTTTTCTAAACTTAACACTTAACAGAAGTAACATATACTTATAGGTTATAGCTTATAAGACAAACTTCTGTTTAGAGCAACAGCCAACTGTGACTAATAACGTTTGTTTAATTTGAATACTTTAAATAACTTTTTTTTTTCTTCCTACATCTTGTCTGGTTAACAGCTAACAGGACAACAACAACAAACAATACACTCACCTCTTTCTTGACGCTGGCTGCAGCAGCCCATGGAATCTCCGGGTCACTCGGTACAGAAATCACTTCACGCTCCATTTCTGTGACCTTTGAACTTTGACACTGTTACATTGGACAGATCCTCTTCAGTGCATGTACTTTGTAGGCCACTCAACAACTCTTTTCCATGAACATGTACATGTACAGCCTAGGATTTAATTTTATTCTTTCACAATTTCATTAAAACTTCAGCCAAATCTCTGAAAGCTATTTATATTTGCAACGGTTGCTTATTGTACATGTAGCATCTCCAGATGTGAAGGATGTTAAATGTAAAATCAAATGGTAACAATGTTTACTAGAGTTGATTCACAAGCCTTGAACAATATTTTCATAGTTCTATTTTCATGAAATTTAGTTCTAATTGTTGGTAGGCTTCTCAGAATTTATACTCCTCTTTTGTCCCATGCTTAGCTTAACACATGGAGAGCTATCCTGAAAACACACAGATGCACAAAACTCTGAAAAAGAGGAAATGTGATGGTTTCATTGGTTTGACATTTCAGTATAATAATAATAATAATAATAATAACTTTATTTACAGAGGAAATATACACATTTAAATAAAACAGTTTTTGCTCTTCCATGTGGTCCTCTTAAAATTTAACAAATACATACTGATAGATATAAATGTTATAAAGTGATTGCAATCACTATTTAATAATATGGTAATAAATATAAACAATTAATATTTAAGTAGAGCATATACAAATTATACTACCTTTTAAATCAACAAATATCATAATTAACAAATCAACAAACAACAATCTTAAGTGGCTAAAAAAATATTTAAAAAAAATATTTAAAAAAAAATATTATAAAAACAATAATTGATTCATCTGTGGAAATTTTTAAAATATGTTTTAGATAAACCCTCTTAAATGAATTAAGAAGGAAACTTTTTTAATGTGGTTTGGAAGGGTGTTCCAAAATGTCCAACCAAAACTGAAATGCTATTTTTTCATGCATTTTGTTTTGAAAGAGGGATATGTAAATCTGAAGCCATTGATCTTAATGTTCTTGTGTGTGTATTTTTGTTTGGTGTAAATAAATCCTGTAAATAATTAGGTGTTAAGCTGTTTAAAGATTTGTAAATTATGCAGAGTATATTGTACTTAATTTTGTCAGAGCCTGTATAGTACTACATGTATTCAGAGGCTTTCATAAGTTTCATTTTTTTTGTTTATTGCTTTTTAATCAAAATAACTGCTGATTTGAAGATGACTTAAATGTATCTGACTAGTTGGCCACAAACTTATCAGTGTTATATCGGCCAGACAATTTTCTTGAGTCCTCATTTGATTTTTTAGGAAATTTTTGTAAGTATGAACAACCTACATGTACAATGTAGTTCATTATCATAGTTTATAATGAAGCGATTTCTAGGCCACATATAATTTTATGTATTAATTTTCCATGTCCAATGCAGACAACTTGTTTATGAAATTACATTTAAGTAACAAATCATTTGATTGTTTGGAGAATTCTGGTCATTTAATTTTTCTAAGAGTCCTTCTGACGGACACAGCGAGACCCTGTATAGAACCCTGCTTATATTTGTGAAATATGTTGTTAAAAATGCAATATAACTGTATTAACACTCACTGGGAAAAAAATGTGTTTGTTTGTTTGATTGGGGTTATATGCCGTACTCAAGGTTATTTCACTTATATGACGGCGTGCGAGCCCAATCGGCTGGAAACCACCTTTAACGGTGCTGGCAATATGCAAGACAGGACAAAACATTTACATAACATTAACTATCCTATGACCCTTAGCTCAGAGAGCACCAGGGCACAGACAGGATGCTCCCACCCAACAACCTGCCACTGGAAAAGGAGAAAGCTAATGGAAACCATATGTATACCAAGGTCTTTATTCTAAATGTTTAAATAATATTCTAATCTAAAAAGCCACCTGAATCTTGAATCCCATTTCTATCAAAATACCACTTTCTTTCATGGGCTGGCTTTCCCAAAAAATTGCTTTTTATTCTAACCTATACATTTTACAGCCAGGTCTATGTTTCTGAATTTGTATTTTTCTGTAAAATGATTTTAAACTTGTTGATGTCTTATTGACATGATAACATTGTCACCAAATAATACAGAAGGTATTATTCATGAAAATATTGTGAAATTTCCATGACTGGTTGGTTTTTACTTAAGATTATTCACACATATGGTGGTGTGCCAGGCCCATGGGTGAAGAAAAACGCACCCTAACTGTAAGTGAAGCTGGAAACACAGAAGACCCCAAAAAACATTTACAGGACAGTTAACAGGACAATACACCAGATCTGCCTCAAGATGCCCCTTAGCTCAGATAGCACAGGACACAGGAGTCTCCCATTCAGGCCACCACCCCCAAGAAACCTAATTGCCTTTCTTTAGTATTATTGATGACCTGGTTATTATATAACACAGTATGACAACTACATGTACACCTATCGCTTTCTGACGACCTGAATTTGACGAAACAACAATTTGACTTATCCGGCTGCGGTTAGTGCCAGAAGTAACTCTCTTATGATATTTAATAATTTTTTACATTTTATTTAACGGAAAGTGACAGTAACTCTTAGGTAAATGCCGTCTCTACCAGCGTCTACGAACGGGATACAGTTCGTAGCACTTTTAGAAAGAAAATATGGCCTTTACAACTGAGTAAACACCTACCGTCTGTCAAAATTTATGTCATCTTCCATTTGAGCCCAAAATCGGTAGTCATCTCGAGCAAAGGGATATTAAATTCGTCCAAAACCGAAGGAAATAGCTAGTTGTTGTGTTGTTATTCTCGTCAAATCCTTTTAGCCCCTCGATTTGAAAAAAATGGGCAGATCCTGCCAAACCAAACGGGCGTTTCTTCAATCACGTGACTATGAAAGCCACACCCAAAAATCCACATATTAAGCAGTCTAAAAATAACTTGACTCCCTGTTCCCGTGTGTCGATAGCATCATGTGACTTGTCAAGGCGGGGATTCAATCAGTGACAGATATAGATTTTAAATGGTCATGTGACCTATTCGTTGTCAACATGCGTTAAATGAAAGCTATTTCCTTTGGTTTTGGACAAATTTTGTTGGAATTTAATATCTTTTTGCTCGAGATGACTATCCATTTTGGCTAAAATGGAAGATGACATAAATCTCGCCAGACGGTAAGTGTTTATTCAGTTGCAAAGACCATATTTTTTTTCTAAAAGTGCTACGAACTGTATCCCGTTCGTAGACGCTGATAGAGACGCCATTTACCTAAGAGTTACTGTCACTCTCCGTTCAATAAAATGTAAAAAATTATTAAATATCATAGGAGAGTTACTTCTGGCACTAGGCAATGTTAAAATAAAGTCCCCTGAAGGCTTTGATTAAAATTGACATGATAACATTGTCACCAAATAATACAGAAGGTGTTATTCATGATAATATTGTGAAATTTCCATGACTGGTTGGTTTTTACTTTACTTAGGACAGTTAACAGGACAATACACCAGATCTGCCTCAAGATGCCCCTTAGCTCAGATAGCACAGGACACAGGTCGAGGCTCCCATTCAGGCCACCACCCCCAAGAAACCTAATTGCCTTTCTTTAGTGTTATTGACGACCTGGTTATTATATAACAAAGTATGACAACTACACCTATCGCTTTCTGACGACCTGGATTTGACGAAACAACAATTTGACGACTTATCCGGCTGCGGTTAGTACCAGAAGTTCAATAAAATGTAAAAAATTATTAAAGATCATAGGAGAGTTACTTCTGGCACTAAGCTGCGTTAAAATAAAGTCCCCTGAAGGCTTTGATTAAAATTTATTTTTGTCCAATTCAATTTAATCATAATTGGACAAATATCCACTATTTGTAAATTAAATGTTTGTTTCTTTGATTGATTTGGATTTAGCATCATACTCATTTACAAGTTAATGTTTGTTGATTCATTGTATAAGGATTTCGCTTTTTTAGTCGAAACAGCATCTCAATTTAGAATGTCAAACACTTTCATTATGTTTTAAATTTTAATACAAGTACTGAACCATTTTCTATAACAATGTATTTTGCCTTAAAAATTCAATTTTAGAAGGGAGAATAACACTAACATATAATTTCCACAAATGGCTTGAAATTTTATCAAGGAATTTTTCAGGAATTTTTTTCAATTTTGAAGCAGTCACTCGTTTCGATTTGAGGATCAATCTTCGTTCTACAATAATTGATACTCTAAATTTCGATAGATACTTACAAAAGCGATGAAAACTGCAGAATAGTTATCGAGTTGCACCTAAAATGATTCATTCTTCGTCGAAAACACTAATATTTTGCCCTTTGCTGGTTTGGTCATCGATCATCGGGCTTGTTGTTTACCAACGTTTTTCATTGGTCAATACATATATATATTTTCTCCCTTTTTAATTTAAAGTTTCTTCGTTTTATTCATAATGAATATTTTAAAATACAATTGTTTATTATTTACATTTTAAAATACATTTCCTGCTTTTATTTGGTGCGGCAACTTTTCCTCCGAAGCAGCAGACGACACGTTCAAAGAAGTGCAACAACAACATCAATGCAAGATGACAGAAAAATCTGTTTTTGTCACCGTTGGTACAACAGAATTCGATGCTCTTACAAAACAAATGTGCACAGAAGGTGTTTGCCAGGTGAGAATAAACTTGTCAAGAGGCTAAATGGAGAAAAAAGCTGGACAAACGTGTTTATGTCCATCGGACAGTCACTTTGTTATGGACGTAGACACTTGATCGAACATTTAATCTGAGACTTTCCAGTGTCAAAAATCAACACGTTTCTTTTTTTCCGCCGTTTGTGGCGGGCAGTTTGTTGGATTCAGCTTGTTTATGGGCTTTTATCTTTTTTATCTCTAAATTTTGCCCTTTTTAAATCTTCTCAGTGCAAAAATTGAGGGTTGGTAGAACAAAATTTTGTTTGACTCACATCATGTATAATATAGGCCAGACACGCATGCGTTGTTGTTGTTGTTATGCACTGTTCGCGGAAAAGTGCCTTGTGAAGTTTGATGTTGATTTAATTGTTTTTTTGCAAAACAACATAGCCAGATCGAGATACGCCCCATAGCTAGATGGAGCTATAGAAGTTAATTCGAGCTACATAGCTAGATGGAGCTGTAGTAGTTAATTCGAGCTACGTAGCTAGATGAAGCTACTCACCCCAACCTGGTAATAAGGGTTGATTTAAAAACTAGTACCGGTACTTAAATTCTTATGGCTTGTGTGAAAATCTGCTGTGGTAAAAAAACTGCATTTAATTCTACCTGAACCTCTTAGATTTGACACAATTTCTTAAAAATTTAACTGTGTCCATTTGAGGAAAAGTATTAGTATAACTTTTACAATATTAAAACAGGTTGTACAAAATTAATAAATAACCTGAAATGCACATGGCAGTTTTTTCCACATCGTATTTTCACAAAACTGATTAGACTTTAAGTCTTACTATTTAAATTATTCCTTACAACAACTGCTGATTCACATGCAGCCCAGATATATATCTGAAGTTCAATTTCTAAAAAAAAAACTGTTGTTAAAAAGCAAGATTTAATGGTAAAACAAGGTGTTTGAAGTAAGTGTTAATTCATAATTTTGACTTTTTTTCTCAATCATCTCAGCCTAAAAATTAAGGGTTGGTAAAATAAAATTTATTACGCTCACATGTATGCCAGACCCCTATCATGCCTTTGTGTTATTGATAATACGCAATGTTCACAAAAAAGTGCCTTGCAAAGTTTGATGTGGATTAGATTATTTTTGGCAAGAAAGCCTAATCCAATCGAGCTATGCCCCATGGCTAAAATCCAGATGTTTAATGTTAATTGTCCGCAATCTGATTGATATCAGTAATGAGTTCATTGAAATCACGGTTATGGTAAAAACAGATTCAAGGAAATTGCAGGAATGTCACTCAGGTTTACTCTTCTGTTCATTTCAAATTCTGGATACTCTGAAGATACAGTGATGATGTTCAGTTGTGTTTTCAAGAACCTGCAAAGAATGTTTTCATTTTATTTTTCATAATTCTCACATCAATTTTCAGGTGCTAGCCAAGTTAGGCTTTACAAAGCTGGTCTTACAAATCGGTAAAGGAGAGTTCCAACCTAAAGGGGGATCACTTTTGACTGATTTTGAGATTGAATTCTACAGATACAAAAACTCACTCAAAGAAGATGTGGACAGATCAAGTTTAGTTATAAGTCATGCAGGTACAATTTAAACTTCATAGAAATGTTTAATGTTTATTGTGGGTGGTTGGGTGGGATCCTCCGGTGTCCGGGTGATCTCTGAGCTAACGGGCACAGGATGACGATATGTTGTGGTTTCCTGTTTTGTTAATGTTCTGTAACTGTTTTGTCCTGTCTTGAATATTGCCAGCGTCGTTTACACGCTGTCATATAAATGAAATAACCTTATGTACGGCGTAAAACCCAAATGAAACAACAAACAAATCAATCAGTGCACAGCAAAATAATATGAAATAAAATCACAATATAAAAAAGTATAAATATGAAAATGAAACAAAAAGTCACTTTATAATTTTGTTTTTATGTCCACAAATTAATGTTTTTTTTGTGTGTTGTAGGAACTTGAATAAAATAAAATAAACATAAATATCCTTTTTTAGTACAGATTAAAGTGAAAATCAGATTTTGTCTTCACATTACTCATTTTTGGTGTGTTGTAGGGATTTACAGATTCAAGTGATATAAGGGAAGTTTTCCGGCGGCTGCAGATTTCGCGAGATCGTTTTTACGAGGTTTCTTCCTGGTTTTCCATTATACACTGTTAACGTAATGTCGTCATATAAGTGAAATACTCTTGAGTACGGCGTCAAACAAACAAAGCAAATAGATTCAAATGAAAAACAGAGTTTTGTCAACACATTATTAATTTTTTGGTGTGTGTTGTAGGAGCTGGAAGTGTTTTAGAGGCTCTAGGAGCAGGTAAACCGCTACTGGTTGTCATCAATGAAGAGCTCATGGGAAATCACCAACTTGAGGTGGCTAATCAACTTTTTATCGATGGACATGTTTACTACTGTAATTGCGTGTAAGTCAGTCTTCAGTTCTCTCTTTAAAATATACCTTTCAGAGGCATTTAGAAGTTGGCAAGACATACAAATTAAGGCTTTATCATGTTTATGGATAACAACCATTAAGAAATAAGTTGTTATCCATCAAACCTTAATTTGTATTTTAAAATACAGTTTATCAGTTTAATCTGACAGCCAGTAATTCCACTTTTTTTTGGGTATAAGCACAGGTGAAAAAATGTAACTTTCTAGAAAGGCCAGCTTTTCCTTCACCAATGTGGTCATGTTAGTATAATAACCTGGTTGAGTGGGAGCCTCCTGTGCCCTGATGCTCTCTGACCTACATTGTAAAGGGCATCGGGAAGCCCATTTGTTGTGGTGTCCTATTTTTCGTCCTGGTGTGTCTACTGTGTTGCCAGCGTTGTTTGGGGTATTTTCCTTCATCCATTGAGCTTAAGTGTCATGTGAGTAAAATAATATGACATACAACCCCAGTCAATCAGTCTAAAACATTGCCTTGAATTCCTATTAACAAACAAAATGCATTTGACTGACCATTAGTTGCTTTCAGATCCTAAGATTTGTATATTTTTTAGTATCAAAGAAGATAAATTCTATTGGTTTTTATCTTGGTCTCAACTAGTTTTATGCCATAAAAACTGCAATTTATTATTTATTTTTTTTATCCCACTCTAAGCTAATCGCAATCAGTCATATGTTAATCAAGATGGTTGGAATTGGGTTCGGTTGAAAATAAAATTTTCAGAAATGAGCTGATATTAAGAGATTCACATTTGTAAACAGTGTGTCGCCTTTGTATGATGTTACATTCATCAATTGTTTAAACAGCTACAAAACTCTTCCTCAACTAATATTTTTACTGTATTTTCTTTTTTTTCTCAGAAATTTGAAACAGACACTAGAAGAAAAGGATTTCACAAAGTTAAAACCTTTTGAAAAAGCAGATCCCCAAAAGTTTTCAAATTACTTAGACTCTGTCATGGGCTTCTCTTGATACCTCTAAAGACAGAAGAGTTGTACAAAGGGGGGTAATTTATTTTGTATAAGTGTACATATCAGGAACATGTATGACTAGTATAAAATAATTGTATTTATTTATACCATGAAAATCTCTGATCAGTGATCACATAAAGCCATTCTGACCAATCGCGTGGATACGATCGGAAGAATCAAAATGGGAAATTATATTTAAATGAAGACATTTTCATCCAAATGTGTGCATATATGTATTTTTGTATATTTATCCTGTTGAAATAAATTATCTATATATCTTTCTTTTCTTTTTTTTTTTTTTTTTTTTTCTTTTTTTTTTTATACTGCATATCAGTCTAGGCTGTGAGAGTTCTACTGGATCTATGATCCTACATCCTACAGACAAGCCCAGCTCATCTCATGTGTCTAAAATGCCATGACCCTCAGATAGATAATGTTTGATAGATAGCTGTACACACTTAGTCTAAAACCATAGGACAAACATTTTAACCATCTAGTCTAGGGTACGCGAATACCCTAAATAGGAGACTTTCTGATGGCAGCCCCAAGGACCTCAGCACCCAACACATACAGAAGAGGTGATAGGGGACAGCCTTGGCAAACACCCCTCTCTAAGTAGACCTCATTACTAAGAAAACCATTTATAAGGAGACGGCTGACTGAAGAATGGTACATCAGCTGTACCCATTCCGTAAAAACAGGACCGAAACCCATGTGCCGGAGCACACTGATGATAAACCCCCACTTCAACCTGTCGAAAGTCTTCTCGTTGTCGTCGCTAATTACAGGGGCCTCAGTGTTCTCATCCTCGACAAGAACAATAAGATTCCGGACAAGAAATCCGCTCGACAGGATGGAGCGACAGGGTACAGAACATGTCTGGTCTGAGTGGACGACAGAGCCACATTACAGACCCCAATCATTGTGTCAAAGCCTTTGTGATGATCTTGTAATCGGCACATAATAACGAAATTAGTCGCCAGTTCTTGAGCTCCTCTTTGGGTCCACGCTTATGGATCAGACGAACAACTGCCTGTTGCATTGTGACTGGAAGACATTTGCGGTCAACAGCTTCGATTGCCATCTCAAGAAGAATTGGACCTAAAATGTCCCAAAAAGTTATGTATATCTCTACTGGGAGACCATCAATTCCCGGAGATTTATGTACGGCCATAGACTTGGCTGCCACAAAATACTTGTGGGCTGTGAGTGGAACATCGCATAAATAGGCCACATCGGCAGAAAAAGCATTTGTTAGGGTGCCCAACAACTCTTCCACACAAGATTGGTCAATGTCTTGTGAGGAAAACAAATTTTGGTAAAATTCCCTCGCTGCCTTGAGTATGCCTTCTGTTGTTGTCACGGAATCTGTGTTGGGGGACTTTATTTCACGTATAAGCTTTTCCATGCCCCTTGCCTTTTCCAAGGAGCAGAAATAGCGGGTCGGCTGTTCACCCTGCATGTCCCATTTTACCCTGGCTCTGAACCCTGCCGCTTCATAATCTGCCGCTCGTTGGCTTTGATTTTACGCCTGAGGCGCTCGAGGAGCTCTGTTAGATGGGTTTCGCCCTGAGCAACCCTGTTTTGTATGGTGGCAAACGATTTGTCCAGCTTACGCTTAGCACGACGCCTACGTCAGGCTTTAGCTTTACTTAAGAAAATGGCCAGCTCTTTCAGACCATCTTTCAAATGATCCCAGATCTCACCTACCGAAGCAAACGAGGCTCACCTTGTCTATCTATCTATCTATATCAAATTAATTTGTTTCCGATGGAGGCATGCCAAATTTCCTTTCTGTACATTTTAAAATTTATATCCAATAAAAATAAGGCATGGTTATCAAGGTGATTTTCCTGCTTAGTAAATTTCTTGTGTATGTCGTTTTGCCTTCTTGTATGACTGTCTCAGTTTTAAGGCGCTAGTGGTTGGCAGGAGCTTCGTGTGCCCTGGTGCTCTCTGATCTGAGAGACATCACGCCGCATGAGTAAGTCAATTTGCTGTGGTGTCCCGTTTCAATTACTGTAAATGTATCGCCATGTCTTCTCTGTTACCAGCGCCGTTTGGGCTGAATCGTCGTCATATGAGTAAAATAACCTTCACTTTGACATAAAACCCCTGTCAAACTATTAGTTATACTGCAGTCATTCGTATCCATGGACGTATTATACATCCACATTACAGAGACCAAACAAGAGATGTTTGAGCAAAAGGGACAACAGGTAGTGGAATTGTTAAGATGTACATGTATCACCTCCGAGGTCATGTGCACAGTACATTCAAGGATTCCCCATTGCTGCCTCAGCTGTTGGCCGAACAGTACATTCGAGGATTCCCCAGTGCTGCCTTACCTGTTGGCCGAACAGTACATTCGAGGATTCCCCAGTGCTGCCTTAGCTGTTGGCCGAACAGTACATTCGAAGATTCCCCAGTGCTGCCTTAGCTGTTGGCCAAACAGTACATTCGAGGATTCCCCAGTGCTGCCTTAGCTGTTGGCCAAACAGTACATTCGAGGATTCCCCAGTGCAGCCTTAGCTGTTGGCCGAACAGTACATTCGAGGATTCCCCAGTGCTGCCTTAGCTGTTGGCAGAACAGTACATTCGAGGATTCCCCAGTGCTGCCTTAGCTGTTGGCAGAACAGTACATTCGAGGATTCCGCAGTTCTGCCTTAGCTGTTGGCCGAACAGTACATTCAAAGATTCCCCAGTTCTGCCTTAGCTGTTGGCCGAACAGTACATTCCAGGATTCCCCAGTTCTGCCTTAGCTGTTGGCGTAACAGTACATTAGAGGATTCCCCAGTTCTGCCTTAGCTGTTGGACGAACAGTACATTCAAGGATTCCCCAGTTCTGCCTTAGCTGTTGGCCGAACAGTACATTCCAGGATTCCCCAGTGCTGCCTTAGCTGTAGGCCGAACAGTACATTCGAGGATTCCCCAGTTCTGCCTTAGCTGTTGGCCCTGTTTGTTGCCAGCAGTGGTGAATAGGTTTAGAAGTTGTAAACCAAAAATCACAATTCACAAACCCTTGAACAAAGCAGTAGGGAACTTAGTTCTCTGAGCCAAAGAGTATCATGAAGCAGGTGTTGTTGTAGTTTAGGGCCTTGTAATTCATACCTGTTTTGTGTGAGGGTTGTGTCTTTAAAAAAGATTTGTTTTTGTGTTTGTTTGATTGGTGTTTAACTTCGTACTCAAAGAGTATTTCACCTATATGACGACTTGTTATTAATTATTAATCTGCGTTGCCGGTGTATGTTGGAAAACCGGGAAGAGACCTCATAGAAACCACCCCGCAAACTCCGCAGCCACCGGAAAACTTCCCTTTTATACTTTAGGTCCACAGGGGGGATCGAACCTATTCTGGGTAAAGTGAAGGGGGTCAAACAGTCATACTGTCATACTAAGCACTGGAGAAATATTATCTTTCTAACAGAGCAAACACTTTTAAAGGGAAGTAAACACACACAATAAGGCATAGTCAATTTACAGACCCTACCAAATTGTTAACAAAACTGCTGTTGCATTTTTTGTAGGATTTCTAGTTTTACATTGAAAGTATGTACAATGTATGGTGGACTGTTTGTGCCATGATTTATTTATGTAACCCAAATTAATAAAAAATTTAACTGTAACAACTCCGGGCATCACCCCTGTGCAAATGTACAGAATAAAGGTATATATCTGACCAATGACTTTATTTTTTGTTTTTCTTCCCTTTTAATCTATTAGGCCGCCATTCGTCTAATGGTAAAATATCCTTTAAGAAGAGTTTATGTAAAACTTTGAGCACACAACTAACCAACAAACAAAACTTGATTGATAGATTGGTTGATTAATTTGTGTTTAACGCCCCATTCAGCGTAATAAGTGGACAGGAAAAACACTTGCTGCTTTGATATGTTTTCTTCGGTTTACAAGGGTAGTATGTAAAGAGCAGTTGGTGTCGAAATGAGCAGAAAATCCTAGGTTAAAGGATAGGCTGCTTTAAAATGGTGCTTGGTATGTAAATATTTTTGAAAACAGCTTCAAGCGGTCTTCACTGTAAAAAAACCCAATATGTTTCATTATAAACAGATTTTGTCCCAACTTTAAAAACGCCTTTCTGTCTCAATAGAAACACTTGAATGCGTTAAGAGAAGATTTTTTTGTGAACTAAACTCCTAAGTGCTTTGAAACAAAACACTTCATAAACATATTTAAAAGTTACAAAGACATGACGACTGAGATGGATTTTCAACTTCTGGATATATTGGTAAGCGACGTTTCGATCTAGATACTA
>JAVFBZ010186975.1:2129-14876 GCA_032466195.1 Katharina tunicata
ATCGTGTTACAGCAGTACTGGGAATGACATCGTGTTAGAGCAGTACTGGGAATGACATAGTGTTACAGCAGTACTGGGAATGACATCGTGTTACAGCAGTACTGGGAATGACATCGTGTTACAGTAGTACTGGGAATGACATCGTGTTACAGCAGTACTGGGAATGACATGGTGTTACAGCAGTACTGGAATGACATCGTGTTACAGCAGTACTGGAAATGACATCGTGTTAGAGTAGTACTGGGAATGACATCGTGTTATAGCAGTACTGTGAATGACATCGTGTTACAGCAGTACTGTGAATGACATCGTGTTAGAGTAGTACTGGGAATGACTTCGTGTTAGAGTAGTACTGGGAATGACATCGTGTTACAGTAGTACTGGGAATGACATGTGTGTTACAGTAGTACTGGGAATGAAATCGTGTTACAGTAGTACTGGGAATGACATCGTGTTACAGTAGTACTGGGAATGACATCGTGTTACAGTAGTACTGGGAATGACATAGTGTTACAGTAGTACTGGGAATGAATGACATCGTGTTACAGCAGTACTGGGAATGACATAGTGTTACAGCAGTACTGGGAATGAATGACATCGTGTTACAGCAGTACTGTGAATGACATCGTGTTACAGCAGTACTGTGAATGACATCGTGTTACAGTTGTACTGGGAATGAATGACATCGTGTTACAGCAATACTGGGAATGACATAGTGTTACAGCAGTACTGGGAATGAATGACATCGTGTTACAGCAGTACTGGGAATGACATAGTGTTACAGCAGTACTGGGAATGACATAGTGTTACAGCAGTACTGAGAATGACATAGTGTTACAGTAGTACTGGGAATGAATGACATCGTGTTACAGCAGTACTGGGAATGACATCGTGTTACAGCAGTACTGGGAATGACATCGTGTTACAGTAGTACCGGGAATGACATCGTGTTACAGCAGTACTGGGAATGACATCGTGTTACAGCAGTACTGGGAATGACATCGTGTTACAGCAGTACCGGGAATGACATCGTGTTACAGCAGTACTGGGAATGACATCGTGTTACAGCAGTACTGGGAATGAATGGCATCGTGTTACAGCAGTACTGGGAATGACATAGTGTTACAGCAGTACAGGGAATGACATAGTGTTACAGCAGTACTGGGAATGACATAGTGTTACAGCAGTACTGGGAATGACATCGTGTTAGAGTAGTACTGGGAATGACATCGTCTTAGAGCAGTACTGTGAATGACATAGTGTTACAGCAGTACTGGGAATGGCATAGTGTTACAGCAGTATTGTGAATGACATAGTGTTACAGCAGTACTGTGAATGACATCGTGTAACAGCAGTACTGTGAATGACATAGTGTTACAGCAGTACTGGGAATGACATCGTGTTACAGCAGTACTGGGAATGACACCGTGTTACAGCAGTACTGGGAATGACATCGTGTTACAGCAGTGCTGGGAATGACACCGTGTTACAGCAGTACTGGGAATGACATCGTGTTAGAGCAGTATTGGGAATGACATCGTGTTAGAGCAGTGCTGGGAATGACATCGTGTTACAGCAGTACTGGGAATGACAGTGTTACAGCAGTACTGGGGATGACATAGTGTTACAGCAGTTATGTGTACTGGTAATGTCTCATCATATTTGACACCTGTGTCCATCAATACAGATCTCACCAAAAAACAGTACATACTATCTGTTGAATATTTTGCCGCCGTTGGTTAGTTCGGTGTGTAACGGTGGATTCTGTCAAATAAAAACGTCTACGCTGCACCACTTTCTGTTACCATGTTAAACTGAAACATACTACATCTACATTCCTATATAGGCTATTCTAATTCTTCAATTGTGCGCCTATATCATTGGTTATAACCACGTTAACCAAAGATCAAAAGACACGACCCACCTGTGACTACTGATACACTGGTAATTGTCGGTCCCTTTAGTCTGTGCACAATTTCAGGTCACGCTGTATTGTGACTGGTGAAGGAATCCAATAATTACAGCTGTCGTCTTTTCAAGGGCTCTTTAACATTGATACTCCAGCTACCGTCGGGGAATTCATACAGTTTCAGATACTAATGACAGGCCTAAGGCAGCCGGTGTTAAAGGCAGTGATTGTTATACCTGGTTGTACTAATTTGGAATTTATTCTATCAGCTTCAAAATGTTCTTCCTTCAAAATAAAGTTTCTTCACTAGTCTAAATATTTGAATAAGTGATTATATATTTCTTCATTTCTATACGTATCAATCTGTCCTCAAATTCACTTCAAATAAATATCGATTTCGTTCATCAACATGTTACATAATAAGCTGCTACAATATTTCACATGAAACTGTTTCGTTTACCGTAAAATAACTTATTTATAAGACAATGTGGTTATTTGATGTGCATGATGTAAAGTTATCTTGTAACAGTGGAAAGAACACAAAAACAAGCATACCGATTTGTTTTCAAAAAATGACAAAGCATTGATGATTCATTAAATTGTGATTTTCGTTGGGCGAGAAAAACAAAAATCGATCGTCCAGAGCTGAGATCGTATTAAAAAACATATATCATGTTCTACCATCTCTACAGAAACTCAACTAAATTATTTGTTTCCTGACCCTTTATTATTAAAATACTGAAATCAGGGATACATTATTGACACTAAAACTATCGAGAGGACGATTGTAAAACCTAAATGAAATACATTCAAATGTACAGTGGGGGGTTTAGATTGAACAGATACTAAAATTTCTCTGACTGAGAACCATTCGAGAATTAACCCCACAAACCGGCGATCTGGCCTTCTACATTTAGTTATACTACATTCTAACCCCGATTAGAACATGTTCAATCTAGAGGAATGTTGTGACAAAACGAAAATATGTAACTAAATAACATTAAATATTTCGCTTCTTGTTGCGTTATATGTTTTACTATTTACATTTGTTTCTGACATTTAGATGACCCTTTCTCATTTATATACAGACTTCATTTACAGGAGGCGATTTGACACACCTCTATTGATAGTCTATATACATATCTCACTCTGCTGTGTAACATGTAGAACAGAACAAAAAACATTCTCGATTGTGGATTAGCATTAATTAGACATGACTAACAATCCCACAGGCGTGTTACCTCCACGAGCCTTAAACACACTCAGAATGAAGTGCCTTATTTAAAATACAATCTATATCATGACTCATTGTCTTCAAACACAGACATAGACATGTACAATAACAACAGCCATTTGTTCTGACCCGAGACAAGTTAACTCTCTGTCAACTCGTTATTTACATTTTTTTTAGGTTGGCACGCTGATAAATGAAATATTGTCCATAAAAGCCCTCAGCCGTTTCTCATTTCAGAGGTCGTTTTCAAATGAATACATCACTTGGAAAGGATCTCTCAAATGAGATTGAACTGTCGCGTCTAATAAATAGAAGAAGTTCTTATACCTATCAAATTATACTTGTGTATGACGTCCAGCTTTTAAATGCCACTCAAAGAACTCATATTAAACATGGCGGTAGGGTGGTGGTTTGAATATGTGTTTGATTGCTGTTCAACCTCATATACCCTGGGATATAACATGAAGACTTTGAGTGCCGATTTTTGCTTGGTGCCATATTACGAAGCTTACGATCTTTGGCTATATCCTTTATTCGCCACATTTATCTATAGTATTGTTATAAAACATAACTTGATGGATTTTCGAAGTTTTGGTTTTGAATCCATCAAAATAAGCTTTGTTACGTTCTCAGCTACTAAATGTCATTAAAACAAGTTAAAATATTGTACAATATACTTTTTATGTAAATCGTTCCTCAGAGGTGAAGACTTGTCGAAATCTTTCGAATGTCAACATGTTTGGGACCGATATGGACAGCTTCTTTTAATAGGTTTAATCATTCCCATGTGGGATTCGTTTCTGTACCTAATCCCCGGTTACGGTGTCGACTTTTTAAAGCCTGTATTGATTATACATCCACTCCAGAGTAAATTACAATACAATTATATACCGGTGTGCAATTTAAATTTATTGTACATGAATAATTAAGCGAATGGTTAACTGATAGCTACTTGCATAAATGTATTTTCAACATGATAAAATACGATATTGAGAACGTACGACTCAAGGTAACCTTCCACAGGATCAATGTTACACGCCAATGCATGGCGAGGTTATCCCTATTCAAATCATTGCAATTTACTTACAGTTCGTAGACATGATACTTTATTAACCTCTATAAGTTTGGATTAAACAAATTAACAAACTTATTTAAATGTTAATAAAATAAATAAAGCGATTTTTTTTCCGTGAAGCAGCGAAAACAAGATCAACACTTTAAGGTTTTTACTAGGTTCACAATTAAAAAAAAAGGTTATACGTTTAAACTAAGCTAAAGTTAGGTCCCTTTTTAGCCACCTTCAAAAATATATTAATAAAAAAACATTCACAAAAAATTCCGCATGGTTGTAGTGAAAGTGAACAGACTAGTTATAAATCTAATTGAAAAATTACAATTACAAAAACTAAGTGCAACCTATTTAGTGTGTCAAATGAAGGCAGTGAGTGGTAGTGAGAAGTATATAGCACACGCCACACCATATATTACACGGCCATGCTCGTCACGGTGCAAGACAATACAGTAAGTGGCGTGCACGCTAACCACACACTTCAATGATTCCCCTTTTCATTATCATTTATACCCGAATAGACTTTTATATACCTGATTATATATAAATTTGTTTTAAAAGGTTTGTAATTCTTTATCATATGCAGAATTAAATAATCAACTGTTTTCACATGCATACAATGTAGTAAATTATTATTGTATGGGCCTTTATTTATCTTCGTATATATGATATTATTGCCTATCTCGTCATTTGTTATGATGTGTAAAGTATAAAATTCGTTATTTAATGTAAAATTATTGTGACATAATGTGACATTTAAACAAGAAAATGAGTTGAGCGTTATTTTTTTCTGGTACAAAATAAAAATGTCTATGAAGCACGCCACCTGTGTTTGTGTAGTTGAATACATAGTGCGTGAGGGACAGGTGTGTTAAAGTGCTCGTATAAGACTCACCTCGAACAGGCCTTGTATTTAATGTCTCCCATACACAAATCTATCTTTCATAAATTTACAGCAAACCGTCATTTATTTGCTTCCCGTCTAATCTTGTAACATTGCAACAACAAGTCTTCTTTAGTTACGGTTTGAAATAAACTCAATACTCAACACAGGTAGAAACTGTCATTAAATTTCCTTTTAATATCTAATGTAACAAAGATACATTGTTTTAAAATAACAAAAAGTCCCAATATGTTTCCGTTTCGATAGCAGCATGGTATGCATGCTGCCAGCTGTCAAACACTTTACCTCATGTTATCGGTATTGATTGTTTATTTTGTCACCAGACAATATACCTGGCGTGTGTTGTGTAGGAGGCATACATTCATGTTGTCGCAACGACCATGTATAAGATGGCATATACAACCTGTTCAACTTCACATTGTTTACTTCCATTAGCAATAACATATATTTTCCCTGTAACTATAGACCCTATATCGGTAATATTGTGTCGCATTAATTTAAAACCCTATAATGTTAATCTTACCCGATTAACCGTGATCAGTATCGTCTTAATAAACGCAAGCCCAGATTTAATCCAGAGATAAGCCTAGTTAATCCATTTGAGGAGGAGTTCCAGGCCGTCGGGTAAGCTTAAGTTTGCCCCAACTTGTTTCATAAGATACACCGTTAATTAAATTCCCTGGATTTCTGAACACAGCGATTTTTATACTTACGAATACCTGAAGTTGTTAACAGATGAAATTAAACTGAGTATATAATTTGTCTACTATACAACTGTTTTCGAATATAACAACTGACAAAAATTATATATAAATATATCTACGCAGCTGCCAGAAAACATTAATATGTTCTATTACCTCTATACCTCTGCTAAGTTTAAATCTCCAGTAGGTAATAGAAGTTTAGATATGACCATTACAGTATATTAGTATATAGATTGGGCATGTATATGTTAAATATAACTACATACAAAACTCTCAACAAGCCTCGAGTAAACTTACAGAAATAGAACGTTCGATTATTAAATATTAACGAACCTTTCTTCACGAGGTAATTCCAGTTATAGTTCCGAGCGTAAATTCAACAGGTAGACTGAGCGGTTCTCGATATCGTCCCTTTTAGCTTTTGCCCGTGGTTAGTGACTCTCATTCCTGCAGGCTGTCTATCCACACTCCCATATGCTGTTGCTGTGAACTGAAAGCTACTGGATTAATCGATATGAAACACGCACCACCTCGCCACACGGCATTATGGGTAATATATCGATCAACCATAACTATAACACCTTATGAATATGCTAAATGTAATGCTCGCTTACAATTATTAATAACTCTTTATCGGATATATTTATTTCAACAATAAAAGACTCGACCGCCTAATATCAGGTTACTTAAGAAAAGGGAGGGTTTAAACAAATAATAACTTTTTATAAAACAAAAAATCACAACTTTATACGAATGAACTAAAAATAAACAGAAAACCATAGAGGCACGAACACCAACATACAGTTTAAGTCAACAAGACATTTCAATGAGATGAGACAGACATATACCTTGGAGTGTTTTTCTTTGTTTATTATTTGTTTCGTAACGCGTTCAAATTGTGTGTGACTGTCACAAATGGATTTTGTTTTTCTCCATTGTCACAAGAATGATATATTTTCTGAGGATTGCAAAAAAAGAAAGAAACAGATAACTAAAAAACAAAATAGATAATGTTATACGCCTAACAACTTGACGCTTGGAAAGTGACGATTATAAGGTTAACGACTAGAACAAATATAAAGTGTGGTTAACTTTATAAAACATTTCTTAGTTTGAAATATTACATGTAAACATTTTTTTTTAGAAACCGGCGAAAATTGATTAACGAATGCAAATCATGTTAAGTTATATACGGCTTTTCATGTAAAGTTACGCGCCGCATCATGTAACTTGACCAATTTTGAAGACACCGATTAGGTGTAAGAGGAAGAATTACGTGTTAAAGACTCTTCTAAATGTTTCCTGGTTGACCGTTAGCGATAGATTAAAAAAATCCATTATCAAATATTTCAATGTATAACTTAATGGAACTCCAAAGAAAACCTCAACTCAAATAAAAACCTTTATGTACACGGCATCCAATGCTTTTATTCAGCTGATTGTTGCCTCTTGTTATTTGACATATAAATGCGATGCTTATCTATGTGACATTTAGAAGTTTAAGATAAAGAGTAATACTGACTTCCGTATGCACGACAACTTCTTGGTTTATTCGTAATAACGTTTTAATCTTCAGAGATTGTTATCAAGTAGGACCCCCTTGGTAATAACCCTGGGAATTACTTGGCACTTGAAAGAAATTCAAACGTTATAACTCAGAAGCTGTCGTTTATACGGAAGTCAGTATACATTACTATTATAATAGCATTGATATCCAAATTGAAAATGACAAGCACGTGAAATTCGTAAGGTCACTTTTCATGTGTCAGGTCTCTCAACGGCTATGATCCATTTGGAGTATAGCACGTTTACTAAAGGTCATAAATGCATGCGATGCTTGATCATATAACTAAATTAAAATTGTTACCTGTAGATTAATTGCAGTTAAATTAAAGGGCAAACGTGTTCGGGATCAAATAGGGAGATTAATGACGAGTTCGTTCTAATTAGTTTAAACGTTGCCATGGTAAACAGCTTGGAATTTGTACGGATAATAATCAGTTTTCATCTGGCTTCAGGAAGATGTTCAATCGGTTGTTCTCGTAGCCTAGGAAATGATTTCGCAAATGTACAGAAAGGATCGCAGATTTACGTATTGCTGGCAAATGATTTCTGAAAGGATCGTAGATTTACGGACGGTTAGCGAATGGTCACTTTTCATAAATGATCGTAGATTTACGTATGGTTAGCAAATGATTTCTTTTCAGAAATGTTCGTAGATTTACGGATGGTTAGCAAATGATATCTTTTCAGAAATGATAGTAGATTTACGGATGGTAAGCAAATGATTTCTTTCAGAAATGATAGTAAGTTTATACAAATTATGTTATTATAAAACTGCTCACTGGCTTTATACGTGCTTGTAGTAAAAAAAAAACAACAGTGCCTGTAAGTTCGACAAGATTTGTAGACCGACAAAAGCTCGTATGTACAAGTTTACAACACGAGAAATACATGCTCGCTGATTCATAATTAGACAATTACTTTTTATGAACAATGTTTTTCAAGAACATTTGGCGATATCTTTGTCAGCTAATCAGGAAGTCATCCAGTACTTACTTCTATGCTATCGGTGAACTTCATGATAGAAAAACGGAAGGCTTTCGTATCAGACAACAATGGTGCACATTTTTTTGTCAGCCCCAAAACATGCCGAACTTTTGTCACGGCCAACAACCACTTTATACAAGTGGACTATCAATGAAACAAAACGACAAAACAAACACAGAACCACATTGATTTTGATTAAAACTAGTAGCTTTTATTACTTTATCACAGTTGAGTATTCGGTATATACGAAAGTCTTTTTTATGGCTTTCTAGTTGAGTTCTTTATCTGTAAATCAGCGTATATTGTTGATAAAACCATTCAGTTGAAAGCATAGAAAGCTGCACACAAACACAAGTGGTGCAATTCTAAACAAGACGGAATTGACCTTATATCATATATTCTATAATCCAGGCCTTTCGAATGACAACATTCAATGCTTGATTGGATTCCTTTTTCTCAAAAATCTATACTGAGGGTGTTAGATTTGAGATATAATATATATTGAAATTAGTCCCGAGCAACTAGCAGTATCAGAATCTTAGCATTTTTCTTATGTTTTCAAATAGGACCAAAAGAAACCACGAAATTGGGCAAAATGAACCGGTAACAATAAAATGATCGAAAATGGTATGAGTTTGTAGGATAGATCATTGAGTGGGGCCATAGACCCACACACTAAACAGATCTGATCAGGCTGATCTAAAGCGGTCTGTCTTGAGTTCTGTTCATATTGTTTTCATGTAACAATACGTTTGCAAATCTATTTGGTTGGCATGCACCCAATATCAAAAGGGATTTACCATACTGACCATCAAACTTTATTTAAAGGCCTACACTAAACTTATGTCTTTTATCCTGTTCAAACTTTACAGACACACAGACTAACGTATTGCAAGAGCAGAATGCCAGATGTATGATGCCGAGGCAACAAAAACAAAACAATTTTATATATTGTTGAACATATTAAATAAACAAACAAATCTTTAAACAAATGAACAGTGACATTTAAAAGGAAAGCAAATCTATGCAAAAAAAAAAAGAGTTAAACAAATTTTTTTTTAAAAGAAAATGATATACAAATTGTAAGATAAAATCTAATCTCAAATTGACAAAGGCTACAAGAAAGAAAAGAGTAAAATGAGCTCTAACAAAAATCAAATAAAACGTAGCATAGATAAACAATTGAACTTGAGTTGTATTAATGGCATTAAGATGGTGAGGTACTAACAGAAGACGTACTGTATTGGTTCCAGCTTCTTTTTGTTTATAATCAAATTTATTACTTTACCTCACAAAGGTGTAATTTGAACATCATATGTATTTCAGTAATAAAAACTACACACCATTGTCAAAATAACATCTTTGCAAAGTCATTTCTCACACTGTTGTATCACATTTGTAAGAAAGCCTGTTTAACGTGGAATTTAAATCAATCGCTTGAGAACTGCATCAGGAAAGAGGCCGAAATGTGTTGTCAATAATAAACAAGAAGATGGAATCGAAACAGTGAACTTGAGGTGAAAAATACTGCAGTGTAATATAATTCACAACTACCAGATCTGCAGTGTAATATAATTCACAACTACCTGATCTGCTGTGGAATATAATTCACAACTACCTGATCTGCTGTGTAATATAATTCACAACTACCAGATCTGCTGTGGAATATAATTCACAACTACCTGATCTGCTGTGTAATATAATTCACAACTACCTGATCTGCTGCGTAATATAATTCACAACTACCAGATCTGCTGTGTAATATAATTCACCTGATTCCTTTGAAGCATAAACCTGCCCTCCCCCCCCCTCGGAAAGTTGTTTTATCCCCAAGACTGACACAGTCGGCACTAAAACGATAATGGATTTCATTCACATAATATATTAAACAGAGAAACTAAGGATTTCAAATATAGGACTAAAAAAACAATTCATATGGATTAAAACTTTATGGCAACTAGAAAAATTATAACAAAAACTACAACTAATTAAAATCTACAGAAGAATTCATAAAACACAAACATTTTACACATTGTTAGAATGACTGTACAATTTTCAGAACAATCAATGAATTATCATCATTTCTCTGTTTGCATTTGAATGCTACTACTATGATGAAAATAATAATCCTGATACAAAATCAACCAAATGGTAAGGTATATTCATCATGATATTCAACAACACTAATCAAATGACAATCAAAAATCTTTTAAAATAAAAAAAAATTAAAAATTCTGACAGAAGTTGGAAAGAGTTCTTTGTTTTCCAAAAAAGAAGATAATTACAATCAATACTTCAACAATCCATGAACACAATAATACTGGTAAATATAGCAAATCAATATACAAAAACTTCATTGTGCGCTTTGTAATTAAAAACTTATAGATTATTTAATGGTTATAATATAATTCTAATATTAAACTATCAGAAAAAGTCCTCTCAACTTCAAATAAATAACACTCATGCATTTTGCCAAAGTTGCTAAAACAAAAATCAGATCAGAAAGATTGCATCACAGTCAAGTGAATTAAACTGAGTCAATTTTGTTTTTTCAATAAGAAGCAATCACCATATATTAACACAATGAGACAAACTCAACGTTGAACGCTTTGTTTCAAAAAATCATCATCAGTATAACTTTATTGAGCTGTTTTTTCTTAAGCTCTGCTCAATCTTATATATAGGAAGCGGAAAATGTGTTCCCCCTAGTCTGTGACTTCAAGTCCAGCTAGAGTTACCCCCCTTTGCTCTTGTACTTCACGCCAAAAGCTATAATCCCAAGCACCATATTAAACAGCTACAACTATATCACACGTGAGGATCAAATCGGAGGTCTTTCGATAGAAACTGGAGAATCAGACTTCAGATGACAGCCATATTTCTGCCACAGATCAATGGCCTTATTCACCAAAATGTCACCAGTGTCCTCCGATATCTGTTTGCAAAGTAAACAGAACACAATTAACAATGCATGTTTGTAATAAAATCATATTTGCTTCAGGTTGTGGTCGAACTTGTGGATGGTCAATCAAGAACAAGAAGATTATAAATGAGAAATAACAGGCATTATAATGGTTATTTAAGATAACGGAGATGTCAACTGAAGGTTATCATTGTTCTGGTGCTCCCCTTAACAACAAGGCTATTCCACTAATATATATGCACATGTACGTGCCCATTCTCAGCTCTGCAAATTTTCTGTTTCTGAATAATTATTACAAACCAAGATACTTACTAGGGAGAGATATTTGATCATATCCTCTGTGGACGTCATGCTTAGCAAAGGTCGGTGAAAGGTCATGAAAATAGAGACGGCTACAAACACCAGGATCATGCAGGATCCACCCAATACCTTATCCCAGATCCTGTGACAGATATTTTTGTAATAATTTGTTGGCACACTTTAATTAATTCTTTAGTATTGTTTTCTCTTAAAGAATGGAATCTTTTTCAAAGTAATGAGCCCACTTTAATACATAAGATACTAAAAACAAGGCAAAATAATTAGCCCACTTTCTGTACATTTCTTCATCATTCACTATGTCTTACGAACTGATTTACTAAATATAACAAATTCAGGGTTTTAGCATTTAAGAACATTTATGTTGTAGAAAAATAACTTTCTGTTTGTTTGCAAAATGTAATTATATTTAGAAAAAATAGACATTTAAATACTGCTAAATTTATTGTTTTGAAAAGTTGCACCGATAGAAGTATAAATTATAACAAATACATTTACTTTTCAAAAGAAGTTTCTGGAAGTACTCCAGCAAAGCAGGAGCTGAACCAGTATGAGATTGGGATGGACTTGAGCACTTTGTACCGATGTAGATGACTGTAAAGCTTGAAATTCTTATCTTCCTTTCTTAAATACTGATCAGTTTTCTCAGGCTGTGAAAATCAATTTCTCAAATTGAATAACGCGGTTGTATTGACACAATGACATAATGACATTGGGCTTCATCTTTACTATACCCTTCAAGCTTTATGAACACGCCTCAGTTATAATTCATTGATGCAGCACCAACTGTTATTGAACTCAAAATTCACAGAAAACTTGTTTGAAGATTTCAAATCAGACGCCCACAAACAGTTATTGTAGTCACAAATCATAGACACCCACCAACAGTTATTAGAGCCATAAATCATAGACACCCACCAACAGTTATTAGAGCCATAAATCATAGACACGCACCAACAGTTATTAGACTCCTAAATAAGACACCCACCAACAGATATTTGAGTCATAAATCAGACGCAGTTATTGGAGCCATAAATCAGACACCAACCAACAGCTACGGTAGTCACAAATCAGAGACATCCACCAACAGTTATTGGAGCCATAAATCATAGACAACCCACCAACAGCTATTGTAG
>JAVFBZ010186986.1:2718-17501 GCA_032466195.1 Katharina tunicata
ATGCATTGCTATAATTTGGAGGTTGCATAAAATATTGCTACATGTATGTTTCATGATATCAAATTACATAAGGCTGTGGACATGATTGGAAATGAAAAAAATTGGAAAAAATATTGAGATTTGTTAATTTTTGGTCTAGAAACTTGGTCCTCATCTTCTTGTTGGGGGTTGGGATCATCTTTACTCATAATTATTTGTGTTGCCCAGAGAACACCAAAGCACAAGAAAAATACTGATATATATACCCTAAATCCTCGACAAAATTTGACCCCTTTACCACATAACAAAATAAAAAATTATGAAGTTCAGATTTGAAACTACAAGTTTAAACTACAACTATAAGTTTCAGTTATACTCACATTTTCATATTCAATAAATTGCTTAAAATTTGTTCCCTTCCTTGTCGCATTTGTTGAGGATTTACAATGTAGGGTAGTTATCAATCCATGCCATAACGCCTAATATCACAAGGCTGCTTTGTGTGTTAAACACAATTTGTTTCTAAGATAGTGACAGGCCTAGTCCCATGCAGTCATTTAATTGCTCGTTACCTGTTGTTTTAATTATAATGGCTTTTGTTTTACAGGTGAGGTTAATTGATAATCTGGAGCTGATGGATGAGGAAACATTTATCACAAAAGCTGCTGGGAAAAGGACCTGGTCAACGTTTTTGAGCGACGGCTCAGTGGTTCAGATCAAAGTTAACGAGGACGGCACTTCCCCATATTTACAGTTCACAGAGAGAAAGGAGTACTGTGAGGCGGTGAAAAAGCTCCGGATGGTAGAGTCACAACAACAGGTGAGTTTTAAAACTTTCTAAAACATTCTAAACCGTAATCTGTGGGTGGTTGGGTGGGAGCCTCCTGTACTCTGGTGCTCTCTGAGCTAAGGGGCACAGGATGTTGATTTGTTGTGGTGTCCTGTGTTGTTAATGTTATGTAAATGTTTTGTCCTGTCTTGCATGTTGCCAGCGTTTTTTACAGTGGTTTCCTTCACAGATTGGGCTGGCACGCGATCATATAAGTACGGAGTAAAACCCCAATCAACAATAAACCGTGATCCTGTCATTTCACTGCATTAAGAAATACATGGAACGACTTTGGTGGCAAAGACTTTTCTATTACACTAGTGAGAAATAAGACGACGCATACCATTTTGTACATATTGAAAGCTTTCCTGGTTTGACAGAATCTTGCATAAAACACCAATCAATCAATCAACCTGATTTAGGGAACGGCTATTCCCATTATCAGTTGGGTATAGTAATAGTTAGGGATTGTAGATTACGGTTACCTGATGATGGAGATAGCCTTTCCTGAAAGTTTATGAATATGAAGACAAGTACAAAATTGTATTTTTCATCTTATTTCTCAATAGTTTAGTGAAGCCTCTCAATACTCGTTTTCTTTAATATAATAAGAATTAATTAATATTGGTATAGATATTTTATTTCAGATATGTCATCATCAGTAACATTTATATATCTTATATATGTATATGTCTACCTAAGACACTGTAAGACGGTCATTCAAGAGAGAGAAAATTTTAATATTTCCATGATGATTGCTACAAGCGATTTATTTTATTTTTGGGCATTTTTAGGGGTCCTGTATCAATACAGATCAGATCTTTTCATTTCGGCTAATTAACAACAGTGATGTAAATTCTCCTATATATGGAAGTGACGTAACTCAAAGTTTAACCAACTTAAGCTAAACAAGACCTATTCTTCATTTTGATGTATTGTTGGAAAAAGAAAATATAGACAAAAAAACTTAAGTTTGATTTTAAAAATAATGACAGATCAAATTATGTTAAACATGTTAAAAGAGTGCTAGGCTCAGGAGGCTGCACAATGCACTGTAGCTCAATTATATTTAAACATTCATATATATTTGCTGATAAAGACATTAGAAACTGTGTTGAAACATTGTGCAATAAAATAAGAAGAATTACAGTTCCAGTCTTGATTTTCAACAGGCGGAAAAAGCAACTTAAGAGGGTTAACTAAGCCATACATGCATTTAATGATCGTTTTCAAACTGTTGTTTTTTTTTAATAAGGAAATAATATACCCAAATTTACCACTCAGTTGAAACATAGTAGTATTCCCATCTTATTTGGGATAACACTCACAGATTAATAGGGTTCAGACTAAATGTTGCTGGCTGAAACCCTTGTTGGACTTGAACTAGGGTATGAGTTGCCAGTAAAAGCCTGGCAATCTAAACACTCAGCCTTCCCATCTTTTACAAAACAGAAGTTTAGCTATCTGGAGTCTATATAATATCACCGATAGCGGACGTTCACTATCCCTCTGAAAGGTGGTTCTATATGACACTAACACATTCCATAAAACATGGCTGTAAAATATCTCCCTGTAGTAGTTATACGTAAAGAACAAAAACATAACTTTTATGGATTTTCAACTTCTGGGTATGTTTTAAGTTGAATATCCACCAATGTTATGTTTTTGCTGTAGGCCCAGCTTGCAGCTTAAACAAGTAAAAATGTACAGATCAATAAAATACATTGACACAGATTTTATTTGAATAAGTGTAAATAAACTATACCCTCCATTATAATATCATATTTATGTACACACAGTGGTACACAGTCACATATAGTACTAAAATGTATTTAACATGAATTTTACAATAAACAACATTGACAAACATGTTAACATGAAGAATAAAAAACGGGGATAGCAGTTTAAGTCTGAATATATACATTGTAGCCTATAGGCAATGATACATGAAGGCTAGTGTTATTTGTTTTGAACATACCGCAATACCGGTACCATACATTGAATTGAAATTGATTTAATTTTGATGTCATAAAATACAATGTATATACATAATGGAAAGATTTGTGTGTTTGTTTGATTGGAATTTTACGCTGTACTCAAGATTATTATGGAAAGAAAAGAAAATACTGTTAAATATAAGAATGGTAGAACATTGCTTAGACACTGTTAGAAGCAATGAACATAGCCAGTTTTTCATATATCCAATATCATAATATTGTACAACAATATGACTTGGGAGAGAATAGGACCCCGTTACATCTTGAGTCACGTGTCGCCATGGTCGCAGTTAGAAGAATGTCAGCCCTGTTAATCAAAGCCCAGGATTAGATATCAAGTTGATACAAGCAGTTTATCTTTCTCTACCTTTATGAAGAACATATTAAAGGTAATTGTCATTGGATACCCTTAACTCCCTAACATCACACTATAGTGTTAACCCATGCTGCCAAATAATTAAAGGCCATCCAATCGAAGCCTGTTTGATAGGATGAATATCACTATCGTCTGTTTATTTTCAAAATCACTTGCGATAGGCTAATTACTTTGACGATTAACAGACTAGTAGAGTAATATCCATTGTATCACACAGACTCTTGTTAGATAATCTTCTTCTAAAACACTAAACATTGTTTTTTAGCATTTGTTCAGATTTTTGTGAAAAAATCTTTACACTTTAGTGTAGTCTGTACCGATATGCATTGTTGTGCAGACGCACCGTGCAATGCCATAGAACGATATATTGACTGCATTGGAACGTCTTTTCACAACAAAGTATATACATTGTGACGTTGTCGCGATGTTATATACTTTATTACGGAAAGACATTCCAGTGACGTCAAAAGGGTGTGTCATCTCTCTATGACGAACATGTATTTACTGGGGAGTTTTATCAGTAATGAAAATAACACAAATTATCACAGTGCTCCACAGAGTATATATCGGGGTTGTAGTGCCAGAGCATGACCTCTGGCAAGACCTGTAATATTTTTCTTTCTCTTCATCTATTAAATATTTATTAAAGCCAGTTGTTCAGACCCCAATATCATCAATATTGATATATACATTATATAAAGGATTTTTAGACTGTTATATAAGATGACATGTTGTGGCCTCTAAATATAAAAATGTTATATTTAAAACATACAAGCATTTACATTACAGTGATTACACTCATGTAAGTATTATGCTTTTGTCAACGTGATAATTATTTTAAAAAAGTGACAGGAAGTACTTTGAGTTGAATGAAATAGAGAGCAATTGTTAATTAACTTCATAATCCCTTACATGTTGTGTTACACAGTGTATATAAATTTAGTTAACGGCATACCCAAGAACCGTACAGTAAATTCTGATGAAGTACGTAATAACTAATACACATTCTAATTTTCTGGTTGATGTCTAGAGTTCACTTAATCAATTTAAAGGCACCTGCCATTATGTGCTGGTCCTCATCATTCAAAAAGGACAATGTACTCTGTCGTTTTCGTTTATCTCACTCTGATGAGACTGTCTGAAATATAGTGTCCCAATTCCCAAAAATTAGAAGAATTACGGTAACTCATTTGAAGTCATTTCTTTGTATGGGTGTTTATCAAACATTGATATTATGCAAAGAAAAATTATATAAATTATCACAAACAGACAAAGCAAGTATCCTTTAAGATTTATGATTGTGAGCCTGGTCAATCTTCTCATAAAAACACACTTGAAAAAAAAAAGCAGCTCACAAAAACGTAAAAAGCTGTTTTCTCTTTTTTTTTCTTTAGACTCTTTTTTTCTTTAGACTCATTTTTTGTATTAAAAAATATAAAATTCTAATCCAATACTTTTTCAACCAAGCACATCATTTATCATTCAAATCTATGTATACTATATAGCCCGTCACAATCAAGGTTTACACGATAAGTCCATTGCAACCCTTAATACTATCAAATTTGAGCAGTATTGCAGTACCAGTATTTTATGAAAATATTTCGGTATTGCAGTTATAAAACAGTATACAATTCTTCATGGCAAATTTGTCTGATCTGATTAAATTTATATTTTGGCCATCATCAAATAAGTTTTTACGAAGGTTAGCTCTTCTAAATGTAGATAAGGCTTCAAAACTAGAAAAATAGATTATTAAAATCTGGTAAAAATGAGATTTTCAATATATACAGTAACAAGCTCCAGGCATCAAATACCCTCTTATAGATCTTTAAGATTGTATTTTGCACAAGAAAATGTGCATTTAAAGCCAAAAATCAAATTCAATGAATTATTAGTCAGTCAATTATTTACACTGAACAAATTTGCATGGTTAAGTTTTGAACTTTTGATATGGCAAGAAGAACTAAATTACGATGTACAGTAAAGAAAACATATTACTTTTTTAACTTTATCTTGACACCTTTCAAATTTCCATTAAAAATAATACAAGATAATATAAATGAACCATTGTGGAAATAAGTCACCTTTGAAAATTACATGAAAACAGATACCCGATAATATAAAATGGACGATTGTGAAAATAATAGAGTATTTTAACCATGTGCTATAAAGCCTATGATCAGTGCCTATCTAAATTCAGACACACACTATTTAAATGTCTGATCTAATAAAATAATCTCTTAAAGCTTACCATTTCACCAATGTTAGACACAATTGAATACCCTACATGTACATGGCCTATTATGATTCATTAAACCATAACTCCATGTGAATGTCATTTCAGTTGTAAAAAGCCTCTCTTTCTGTAAAATAGCATCAATAAAATGTTAAAATCAATAAAATTATGGTTACCTTTCAATATGTTTATATATTTTGACATCAATGTGATGTTATTTGTTAATTCTTAAATAAGATACAGGGATTTCCCCTGAGTACTTTAAAGCGACCAACGTCACAACTCCGAAGGATATATCACTTTGCCATTATCAAATAATCCTCATACAGTTGTATTGTAATAAAACTGAAATATATAAATTTCTAAAACTTGTCGTCTTGTTTTTTGTTTCTTTGGTGTTGTGACTTTTGTCTTCTTATGTTAGACATTACGTCATTGTTACCATCAGGGTTTAATAAAGACAGTTTTAGGGTTTAGCTTGGCCATAGAAAAATGGCTGACCCACCCAACAGGATAAGCAGGAGATTTCCTGGTGAATCCCCATGGAAATTTCAAGGATTGAGTGGGTTCTTTTGCATGAGCCCTTTTTAAAGTCTTATGGGTAAAAAATTTGCACCCAGTCTGCCACTGCCCTAGAATAAGAACAAATTGACATCTGGCCCCACATGATGGACTAACCTGGCATTTGAGATTACTTGGAGCGTCTCTTCCTGTAAAACACCATGAAGAAAACAAAGACAATAACAGCCATATCAACCGACATGAGCAAGACCGCAAACCTCCACACATTGTTACTTTCAGTGTCGGGAGATTCTGTTAATCCTTCAGCCATGGGCCCTTTAAGCAATCTTTTTGACCGTCCTTGATGTTCTGTGATAATTCTCCAGACTGACCTTATCATGGTGGACTCTTTTCCTGCGTAGTGGTAGTCCAGTATTCCAACCATTAATGGTGAATTGGGGTAGGATGGGTGGAGAAACTTTGGCAGTACAGTATCTCGGGTTGATATTCCAATATAAGAGGTATAAGTATCTGTCAACTTAATACCCAGTTTTTCCGCGATGACACCCATCCACGCGTCATCTGGCATGAAGGGTGGGGTGTCAAGCGACATTAAGTATAACTTTTCTATTAAAGCTATTGTAGCCACATATCCGGTGCCCGAGCAATATGCAGGGTAGGCTGACCCAGAGTAAACTTTATCGGAAACTGCATATTTTGAGCGGCTGTGAATTGCCCGAGTGCAGCACGGAAATAAATAACAAAGCATCACATGACTTGTATACAAGTTTGATGGTAACTGTGACAATAAATAATTTACTAGTTTATGTATGTCCACCACGATTGAGTCATCCCCCACCATGACATAATATGCATGGGGGCAGTAAATTTTGGCCCACTTCCAAGCCATCACAGTTTTTAGGGTTAAATTCCCATAAGATTCCTCAAAGTCCTCCTGAATAATGTCATCATAAATCTGACTCTCTCTGATTATGGCTGTTTGAATTTGAGAGTCTGGCTGGGCCGCGAATAGAAACGCAAACTTCACAGTGTAATTGTTAAAAGTTTCCTGCATTGCCCAGGTTTCTCGCATGGCCATTCTCCGGTCGTAATGAGAGAAAATTGAGCGGATGAAAACCAGCAATAAAACCTCTTTATGATCAGTACATAGAGTGGGTTGGTTAATGATGAAGTTGTAATTGTGGGGGTTACAGTTACGTTTGGCAGTGTAGAACTCTTCAGGCACGGCAGAGTTTTTATCTCGCGGTAATGGTGCTAAATGCTGCTCTGTTACAACCTTGTTGTTCGCCGACATTCCATCTTTCCTCACCCGGTCTATGTTCTCCTCACCTCTAGAATCAACTGCAAAGAAATAACAAAAACATATAAAAAATATATTTTAGTTTTTAAAGCTAAGCCGAAAAAAAAATGTTATATATATACAGCTGTATTTTCAAATTGCTGTTCATCTGTCTTTACTAAAAACCAAACCCATAGCAAACAGAGCGTCCAAAGTACTGCTTTTTTTTTAAGTTGTTTTTTGTACCTTTTGATCCTGTCTTTTGTTGAGCAGCTAATGATGGATGACCTGTACATGTAGTTAATAATATTTGAAACATATTTAATTCCAATATTTAGACCAAATCTACTTCCTTTTGTCTTTTATACTTTTAAATGGTTATCTGTATTGTTTGCTCAAAGAGAAACCCAAAGAGGGCCCAAAGTATTGCCGCTTTGTGGATCCGTGTACTGGCATGACTGGGGAAATACGTCAGGTTTAATCACTTATTTTCCACACACTGTTCCAGACAGAAATGGCCGAAGAATCCTTGAAATGCCCACCATAGTGTTAGCCAGAAATCAAAAACAGGGTGTCTCAAATCACTATTTTCAAAGAAATAAGGTGTGTCAATTGACATTTTCCCCTATCTTTGCCATGTTAAATTTGACTGAATTAGGGTGTTTCAAATGATTCAAGGGTGTCTCAAAGACAGAGAGACACCCCCTGGCTGACACTATGATGCCCACTGTGACATCATCAGTCAACAAATTTCAGTTAACATGGCCTTATCATGCATTGGTTCACATACTTCTTGTCAACAAGGGTAACAAGGAAGTATATATTTTAGTTTCCACTCTTTATGTTTGAACACTTTGACCCTGTTTGAGTAGATCTTTAACTCCTGGAACAGATTATTCTAAGCTACACGTACAAGGTCGCTCCACAGTAGGCAAACACATACCAAAAGTGGCATTTTCTCACATGGAATACTTTCACCAAGTTTGATGAGAATCCGATAATCAGATTTCAATTACACAGCTGGAAACAAAAATTTACTTTGTCAAGGTAATGTCACCCCTAGGCAGACACACCTCAAACTCGATCCTGTGTGATCTTGTAACATGGAATATATGTACCTTCCTAGTTTGATTAGAATCTGATATAAAGCGATTAATTGCAAAAAATCACTGGCCGGAAACCAAATCGAGGATGGATGGATGGACGGACATCCCATACCGTAATACATTCTGTCAAATGACAGTCAATAAAAAAAGTATTATTGATATGGTTCCTCCTAATTACATGACTTAACTTAATTTTACATTTCACATACCTTTGCTGCCGACAATGGTTACATGTACAACCAAAGAGTAAATACAGAAGAGACATAACAGGTCCTGGTGGCTCCCCATTTGGTTAAAGATGGACACTCATCTACACACATAATACACCTCAGTCCTAGATGAGAATGAAAAATAAGATTATGATGTCTGCAATTTACTACAAACATAAAAAATGTAGCTTTCCAATAATAGTAAAAAGAGATAATTTGCTGATAACCATGCAATTTTGTGACAGAAAAAGTCCCGGTTTCACCAATTTGGCAAAGTGAAATTTTAATTGAAGAACCAATTCTAGTAGAGAATAGAGGGTAAAAAAATGTATACACTGTATTACTTTTTAAAAAAGGAATAAAGCTTAAAGGAAGAAGAATAGTATTTAGATCCGAAAAATGAAAGAGGAGAGAACAAAATAGCTCAGTCAAATAAAAGGAGATAGAGAGGAGGAAACAATGTAGAAGAAAAGACAGAAATGTAAAGTTTATTTCAAGAAAGAGGAGAAAAGCTTGGGACAAAAAAAATATAGACAACTTTCTGTGCATTTATTTGTCTTCAATAATCATATAAATAACAATACAGAATTGAATTGAACAAAAATGTGCAATTTTAAGTTTTCATAAGGTGAAGAGGGTGCGATAAAGCCATTTAAAACTATTTAAAGCCTCATACAACTACATCATCATGTATGTTATCTATTTGAGTACTGTACAATTGTTTGAAACATTCACAATTGAGTACAGAAAGCATTCTCAACTTTTGTATAACCTAAGTTTTGCAGTATGGACTCTAGAGTCTATTCAGTTGAGCACAGAATCACCCCTTGGGTTACAGAACTGTGCCATCCTAAAACATTGTAATTCCCGCATTGTACATCGCAATGTGGAGCACATATTTGAAACTTACCGTCGTATTCTATACTTATTATGCATTTTCTCTAATTCTTTGTGATAGTTTTTATCAAAATACTGTATTTGAAGTAACTTCTAATGTGAAAAACAGGCTATGCGGCAGTTAATTCAAAACAAAAGTTGAGTGATTGAGGGAGATTTTTTAAGTTGGCTGCCATTTTGCTTCCCTCATTGACAAAATAAAATTAGATTTTTCTTGTTACTTATTAGGCGAGGTGTGCATTTTTTATACATAAAATATCTTTGAAAGTTCAATTTAATTGGACATGTTAAAACCAATAAATGCCAAAACTAAAAATTACACATTTTCGTTCACTACTGTTCTGTATCGTTATATGGATTACGTAGTAGACTAATAACGATACAGATCTCTGCATCTACCCTTGGGTAAACCAAAGAACTTTTATCATTTGGCCCTTTTTTTTTGGCAAGATTCAGAGTTCTGCAGAGTTTACTACCTAATCTATATTATATGTATCACCTGGTAGACTTCGCATCAGGCCATATTAGAACTCTGAACACTGTAAGACGAACCTGTATGATCAGACGATCAATTTCAGCCGCCAAATACTTCAAATTATATAACTACAATATGGCCAGTATTGCGTCCACTTCAGCTTTACCCTATCGTCATAATAAAAATGAATTCTCGAATTGACTTCAACCGTGGAATATAGATTCCTCCAGTTTAGATGCAAAGTTATATATAATTATGAATCAACTACACAATGCATGTATACCTCTTAAAACATACATGTACATGCAGTAGGTATTCACACATTTGAGTTAGTTCTAACAGGTAATATTTATCATTTGCGATTTTGCCATACCATCGGACAAAATCCAAAAAAATAAATATCACTCGTGAGAGTTCATACGTTTGACTTTTGAGTTAAAAAGAACATAAAACAGACTTATTTTATTGATTTTCAAAATAATTTATCAGTGGGAGACCTGCTACTATCATTTATTTATTTTCACATTTTTAGCTAGTGAATTCCTAGTTATAAATTTAAGTTTCAACTTACATTTACATGAATTATCTGTTTTGGCAGTATAACTATTTTGTATCATGTGTGGTCCAAAATCCGATACGCGAGTAGACCACAATCTGACATCTGACATCTGAAACCTGTTCTCAATAGATTCTGTTCAACAATTTCCTCATGTCAATACCCTTTCCAATTAACTTTGTTTTTCTATGAATCTCGACCTAAAACACGTACAAAGCGCTTGATTTGTTCAAGTAAATCACTTGCGCTTCAAAACCAGTTTTTGACAGCCACACCAACACAGAAGATCATCTCAAGGGGAATAACCCATCTTCATTGACTATATGAAAATCCTTTTTCTGGTGATAAACCAATGTTTTATTTGACCCATTATCCCTACACATTAAAGGAACACCTGTTTATGGAGTACAGCACATTTTTTGCTTTCTGCACTATTTTATGTATCTTAATGTAAAAGTTAATTTACATTTCTTAGATGACATCTTGCCCTTAATCAAAATAACAACACCCTAGTTATAGAGGCCCCTTTTTAATTGTTTTAAGCGGTCGTTAAAAATAAAGGGATCATTTTATGTTATGACTTTGTTCTTTTGTTAATTTATTCTTAACGTAAATAGGAATCTTGCTAAAATACCTCTTTTTAAAACCATGAGACTTTGTTCATAAGAAAGCTTACAGATGTGCAGTTGCCTGTTGAAAACGGTCCACCATGATTCGATATTTTCAGGAGGTATTGCCTATAATTTGTATATGACATATAACCCTTGACAACACTTAATTAAAGTAGGCGTACCATGTATATTTTTTTAATATCCCCTTCCAACTTAAAAGATACCTACATTTTTTACTAAGAATCATTAAAAGTTGCACAAATTGCTTAAATACCATTCTTACAGATGGTATGGTGATCCTCAATGTTAGAAGTTTAAGTCATACAAGTGAAATGCCCTTGAGCATGGCAGTATGCATCAATCAAGCAATCAATCTAAAACAGTCCAGATGGCTTCCAACAACTTTCCTCAGGTAGTTGGGTGGGAGCCTCCTGTGCCGCCCTCCACTGATTGGGCTGACACGCCGTCATATGAGTGAAATAACATTAAGTACGACGTAAAATCCCATATCAAACAAACTCAACAACTTTTCAGCTTTCAATGCTCCTGGGATTAAATGCACCAAGACAGACTAAATGCCCTAGTTCAGCTAGTAAAACAAACACGGTCCTGTTGGGGTAGAGCTTCATTCACCTTTGTATCAAGTCTGGTTCCACATCAGGATGATTCATATTTAAGTCAAATAACCCTGAATATAATGTTAACCCTAAGTAAATAAAGAAAGAAATCAATCAATGCTGCGCCCTGGCTAAGTTGGTTTAGTATTGGGCTGCTGAGCCCCCTTCATTGTACCCGGTATAGACTTTAAACTCCCTGTGGACCTAACTTAGTATATCAGGGAAGTTTATCGTGTGGCTGCGGAGATTGTGGGGGTAGATTTTACAAGGTTTCATCTCGGTTTTCTACCATTTACTGGCAACACAAAGTCGTCATATGTGAAATACTACTGAGCTTGATGTTAAACACCGATCAAATAAATCAATCAATCAATCAATCTGTTGTTTGGGTGTAGAACATCCAACAAGTAAAAGAAAATATTTGTACCTGCATTGTCCTTTTTATTATGATGATGAACACTAAAGGAATAAATCAATCATTTAATTCGACCAATTAATCAGTAAACTTGTTGATTTGTATCAGATTCAGTCATTGAGACAGGGGCTGTTGAAGGTGATTCCTCAGGCTGTATTAGATCTTCTCACCTGGCAGGAATTAGAGAAACGAGTCTGTGGTGACCCTGAAATCACACTAGAGGCCCTTAGGAGAACAGGTAAATCTTATAAGCTTTAACCAATATATGTGTTTGTTTGTTTATGTTTTATCTGTATGTGTCATGTTTCCTTTTATTTTGTGTAAGAGACGGGGGGTTTCCAAAAGGGCGGGTAGTTGGGTTTCAGCATCATCTGCCCCTTAGCTCAGAGAGCACTAGGGCACAGGAGGCTGTTGTGGTGTCATGTTTTGTGGCCACCCAGAGATGAACCATTTAGACAAACAAGCGACATGCACTTTTTCAGAATCGGCTTTAATAGACCATCCACTTATATATATCCAAATATTGATTTTTTTTTTTCAAACAAAAATCGCTTTTTTAAAATGACATTTGAGAAACGAATGGCATAATATTGGAATGACTTATTTACAAGTATATAAAATAAATAGCAGAAACTATTATTGATTATTTTCCTGTTTTATTTCAGTTCATTATGATGACATGGAGGAGACAGATATGAGGGTGAAATATCTCTGGGAGGCTTTGAAGAATTTCTCAAACGAGGACAGAAGTCGATTTCTGAGGTTCGTCACAGGCAGAAGACGACTGCCTGCGCCCATGTATGTCTGTCAGGGCAAAGGGTAAGCTACTGGTTTAGCTCTTTTATATACCAACAAAAAAAGTATCACTTACGACAACGATAAAAACAAACTGATAATGTTTTTTTTTTATAATTCTAGAATGAGTCTAGAAAGGGTGATAAAACTGTCAGTGGCATCTATCTCATTGACTAACAAAAGCATAATGTGAATAATCAATTGAATTATATTGTAAGTCAATGAGACAGTTGGCGCACTTCCAGGTATTTGAGTAACATATTTATCTCCCTTTTAAGGCACTAAAGAACCCCCTTTTAAAGGAAGAAAATTATGTAAACAGTGTCCCAAGAACAATGTAGACAGTTTTTGACAGCCATTAACAATGATTGCAATCTGCTTATAATATGAAATATATCAGGCGAAAAGCCATTTTCATATGATGACATCATTTTACATTTCAATCTGCGTTTCGTAATTGTTTTATGAATGAACAATCTGTTTTTCAGAGACGCTGTAGATGTTTTACCGGAGTCTTCCACTTGTGGAAACATCCTTTATTTGCCCAGCTACACCAGGTAACAACAACAACTCAGCCCTTGTTAGAGCAAGTTTGTTTAATGTGACATTATAATAATAATAATTTCACTATTAACACATGTTGATTCCATGATGAATGCCTATTGTTCTGAGTTGAGGGATTTTTCTTATTATTTTTTTTTGGGAGGGTTGTTGTTATTGCTGATTTTTTTTAAATTTGTTAGTGTTCACACATTATTTCATGGAGAAAATACCTCATTTCATGATCCCCAAGATGACCTGGGGTAAATTTCCTGTGCCCAGAACCAGTTGATCTGTCAATCGTTAATTTCAAAGGTGCATAACCTGTTAAAATTTGGATAAACTTTGTAAAGGGAATTCATGAGCATAGCCTTTAATAATTCAGTTTTCGTTTCATTTTCAGTCCCAAAGTTGCTGAAGAGAAGATTCGTTATGCTGCTTACAATTGTGTTGCAATTGACACTGATATGCTACCTTGGGATGAATAGTGTGGGATGAAAGACGAATTGTTGACAGATATTTTATCAACCTTGGTTATTAGACAAGATTATTTCTGCTCAAAGTGCTACGAAATACCATCTTGAAAGTCTTTCATCTGCTATCTTTAATCTGTTAAATTCATTCAGTGATTTATATACTACATGTACAATAACTAGTGTAGCTGCAGAAACCTGGTGGATTTCCTTGATAATGCGCAGTCATAATGGCTACAGAGGCTTACCATACCATTCCCGTTCTGATATAGATAATCGATTCATTCTCCCTACTGTCGAGTGTGTGACTCTAAAGTATTGACTGGCCGTCTTGTTGTTCACCTAGACAGAGTTATCTTTCTGTGCTGTTTATAGCGAGTATGTTTATAGCCTATTAGATGGTACTGCTTCACAATTTTATCTAGTGTTTTCTGCCTTTTACAGACTTCAAATTAAATTTAGTAGTACCATTTCCAGTAGTGGGTCATGTGACTTTTACCAACAATACATCGCGCAGAAGCCATTTTTAAACAATTGATGTGTCAATGGGAGACTAATAACAGATGCCATAAAATCTGTATTTAAGCTCATAAAATCACTACATAAATGCTAGAATTACCATTTGAAGGTGGAATGTTATTTCATACATACTTTTGGCTCACAGCAGATACACGTAATTTACGGTGCAAAATTTATATTATTTTTCTCCAGATTGAGATCAGCTGTAGCTTTTCGATATGTTACACAATATAAACACACCTAGCTACAACAAATGGTGTTTTTCACAGGTAGTCCCAGAAGAGTTGGGTGTCAAACCGACTTGTTTATCAATATACATCTGTAGTATTCTGATCGCAAATACAAACAAATA
>JAVFBZ010186987.1:0-14875 GCA_032466195.1 Katharina tunicata
TCTCTAAAGAAACCCCTGACACTTGAAATGTAATGTTCCGAATGGCTCAATGTAAACCAGACACAAACATTTAGTCACGGTCAGATAAACTTGCTTTATTACACACACTCTTCGCACATGCTACAAGTGCATCCATACCATTCATTTAATAGTAGTTTAAAATCTTTAACTGCTTCAATGGTTTTCATGTTTGAAGGTAAGTGGTTCCAGAGTTTTGCACCCTGGTAACTGAGTGAATTATACCCATACTTCTTAGTTGTGTATCTGGGAACATTGACAATATTGCTGTCTTGCAAGTTGTATTTGCTCTCTTTCTGAGTCACTATATTCTGAATATATTCAGGGTGAATCATTTTGACAATTTAAAAAATTTCCAGGGCAATACACCTTGCACGATAAAGTTTAATGGTTATAGTTCGAAATTTAGATAACAATGTACCATACAGGCTTTCAAAATCGTTGAACACAAATCTGATGGCTCTTTCGTTTAGTTTTTCTATTTTGTTTGAGCACGTATTTAAACAAACATCCACACAGGAGTACAATAACTAAAATTTGATATAATAGATCATGTGTAAATAATAAGCTTGCTTTTAAAATCTAAAAATCTAGAAAAGCGTTTCAAAACGTTTATTACCTAGCCGCTTTAGTACACCGAACAGATACATGCTTTTCAAGGTTCAATTTTATGTCAAAATTAACACCAACAAGTTTTACTTTGTCATTCATTTCAATGTTGATGTCTCCGATATTTAAAACATAATCCTGCCAATTACTTACTCCAAACAGACTAGCTTGGAACGTATGAGGGTTTGCAGACAGACAGTTTTTTTAAACCAATTGATAGCTTGTGCGGTTTCCCTCTCCAACACTTGAATGACTTTGTCCACGCTAGTGTCACTAGCGCTTATCGTGTTGTCGTCGGCATAATTATACAATTTGGACACCATAAATTGGAATATATCATTCATAAACATATTGAAAAAAAGAGACCCGACTAGCGAGCCCTGGGGCACACCTGACTTGATACATCGTCAGGAACTATATGTGTCCGAAAAGCGTAGAATTTTCTTGAACCGTTTAACAATGCAGTTTAAGGTTGCTTTTGGATAGTACATGTATGTATGTGCACCACAGAATTGTCCCAATGAATGTAGCTATATGTTCGTTGGGAACACTTTAGACTGATTAAATGAATGGTTGGTGTTTTATTCCATGCTAAAGTGTTGTTTAATAACATGATTGCATTGTATTCCAACAGTAAACAGTGACACCAACTCAACAAAAACATGTAAAGTCACTCCAAGCGCTTACTTTGTTGGGAAAATAGTATTCGTCCAGTGCTAAGTATGGCAGCATGAGCGTTTTCTGTAAATATACTGGCCACCAGAAGACATTATACCGACGATAAACTTTAATTGTAAAGCCCCTTTTCTATGGAAGCTGGGCTTAAACATTGTTACAATTGATGCACCCCAAATCATACACACAACCAACCTTTCACACACAAACAGATGAACATAAAAATGATCAAATCAAAAATCTTTAAAAAATCATGGGGAAAAACTATGAACAGAAAAATCAACACGCACAAACACGGAATAATAGTAAGACATGAAATGAACAAAATTTACCTGCTATAATATATAACAAAATATGAGCTGCTGCTAGACGAATAAGTCTGACGTGCGCGCCTAATTTTCTTGTCGAAATATGATACCCTCTTTGTAAAATCTGAATTGATAGTAATCCATGTCTATTGCTAATTCAGGTAATATCAAAAATGTACAATTCTGCTTTATCACAAAGTATCCATATTACAATGTTTTGTTGCTTCTTTATACCAGTGTGGAGCATAAAAGCTTATTTACAAAATAGAAAATTATGAGTGTTATTAATAACTTTCTAGAATAAAAATATTGAAGTGTCATTTGGTAAAATTCATACGGTGCTTTACTGGTATACAACATCATTCCCTGTGTACGTATTTGCGTAAAAGTCGGTGTTATTAAAATAAATCTGCTGATTGATTGTAGTTTATATGCCTTGCTCTTATAGGTATTGTACTGATATGACCGCGGTGTTCCACTTTTATGCAGCGACTCTAATATAACCCAAAAATGTGAAGTCACTTGTGTTAGGTTTTTTGTAAAGATAATGTCCGTCTAGGTGAATGTAATACTTTTTGTGTCGTTTAGAATGTGACCGTTTACAGTACTTTCGTTATTTAGGGATAACACTTTCTTATACTGAATAAATTCTAGTTCGGGATTTTTTCTTTTCAGGCTGCGTCCCTTGCGGGTTTGAATCCCGCAAGACTCTCAGCTTGCCAAAACATTTCTGAACAAGAATCTTTTCAGTTATCCAAAAACAAAAACCCACTGTAGAGCTATGTAGTTTAGCATGACCATTGTATTGAAACGTACTTCCCTTACCAAGAGGACAATAACTCTGGTAGGTGGGTTCAATTTACCGGCTGAAATTTGCTGAGATTTGTATTTCAATTAAAATAGGTATACAGGATGTTTTTAAACATGTAAAATTAAATCCATGGCTATTTCTGGCTATAAACATAATTATATTACGCGTGTGATGCTGTACAATCACAGAAGTTTTTTTTCTGCTGTGGCCCTGTTGTTATTTTTCACAGAAGCTACTGATTGATTGATTGATTGGGGTGTACGCCGTACTTAATGTTATTTCACTTATATGACGGCGTGCCAGCCCAATGAGTCAACGGATCCACCTTAAGCGAAGCCAGCAACATAGAGGAAGCCACAATACATGTACAGGACAAAAACAGGACACCGCTACAATTCTGCAACCTGATGTCCCTTATATATATAGTTCAGAGAGCCAGAAGGACATTGATAAACAACCAAATAACACAGGTGTATTAGAAACACGATATAAAAACCAGTTGGGAATATGATCTTTAAATTTTGCGAGGAATGAGTGACATAGTGTACCGAAAACATAAAAGCGTGGCATGTATTTATCATTGTACATTAAAACTATATTCAGTAAACCAATGGGGAATTTAATCCGTAAGTTTAGCAAAAAGTCTGACACCTATTTCGCACAGAGTACAGAAGAACGACACAACACTTCCACATTAACAGAAGTCTGTTCTTCGAAAGCAAGTCGTAAAAGCCAAAATAAAACACGTTCGTACCGAAGATGTATTTATTTACTTGATAGGTTTTTAACATTTTACTCATTTACGTCATTGCCGGTGTATGGTGGGCAACCGAGTAGAAACCTCCTTTTGGTATCGCCATTGGAGGAACCTTGATACTGTATTTAATCAAAATATTTTTTATATCAGCGGGAACTGAAAATAAGAGGGTATTGTCCATAATTGTCCATAATTGTCTTTTGTTGAATTACACTTCATTGTAGTTCGTTTAACACGCTCCAAGTTCCACCTGAGCTTTTACGAATGTTTTAAATGATTAATGATATTTATCACAACAATCGGGTGCCGAAATAAGTTGTTGTTGTATCTTTTAGATAACGGTGATTGTAAAACATATACGCATTCTTTAAAAGCTTTCCTATACACACTTAATAGTAATCAATAAATGAGCGTTCGTGTCCAATTCAAACAATGCAGATTGTAGTCAATAAGAAATATCACAGCATTTCATACAAATACACGCTGTTAATTCTGAGATTTATAATATGTTGGAAATAAATGAGAGCAATTACGGATGTATTTCTCCAATCCAAGAAATTGTCATTAAAAATCAGACAGCTGCGGACGTATCCATTCTGATTGTAATACTAAATATTTTATAGCAATTGGACATAAAAGATAAACAACACAGCGTGCTGTATTTAATAAGTCTATGGAAATATTTCACTACTACATTGTGTAGTTGTTAACAACAGATATTATGTTCAAATAACATAATAACAGAAATATTTGGAGTTCAATAAAAAAAAATACTATAACAATCAAGTCTTTGTTTTATTTATACCCGTGAAAACACTGATAACAGATATTGTAATCTGATATTGATTTAATGCATTATAGAATTTCCAAAGATTGTTTTTTCTGTCTTCCTTAGAGTTAGTTGTCCTATACCCACGTTCTGCAAGTAAAATACAATATACATCACTCGAAAAGTAAAAAAAGAGCTGATTTTCTCAATGCGCTATATCCATCTATCATATAACAAATTACTAACAAACACATGACTCCTATGTTTATACTGTATGACCTGATCATCAAACCAGTACAGATATGTATTAATAATGTAAAAGGTGTTATATCCATCATCTGTACTCTATGTGGAAATGTGCCACCGTTTTTATTCAAACTCAAAGATTATATGCAGCACCGGTTTGTTATACTTGATTTCAAAATATCGACTTCGCGGAGATCGCTGAGCCAAAAAGAAGGTTTGTGGTTAGACTGGAACCCAAAATGGTAGCCAGCAGACCAATCCACATATACAGTCCAAGCGAGTGTTTAAACTCGAGATCTCTGAGGTAAGTATTCACGGTTATTAATAAAACGTAGATTTTATTGGTATTATATTCAGTTTAGAATCATTAAATACAGCACGAGCTGTGTAGTTTCTTTTTTTCATGTCAATTTGCTGCAAATTTTTCTTATTTCAATCAAAATAGCTATTTCCGCAGCTTTGTATTTTTTTATGGCAATTTCTTGGACTGGAGAAAAAAAAATCCGTAATGGCTCTCTTTTATTTCCAACATATTATAAATCTCAGAATTAACAGCGTGTATTTGTATGAAATGCTGTGATATTTCTGAATGACTATAATCTATTAATGTTTCAGTTAACAAACACCGTTGGAATTGGACACGAAGGCCCATTTATTGATTATTGATAATTAAATAAAGGAAGTTATTTAAAGGATGCGTAAAGGTTTTACAATCAACTTTATCTAAAGGATAACATAATGGTTGTTACTCAAAAAAAATTAATCTTGCGCCTGATTCTTGGGATAAATAACATTAAACATTTAAAACATTATTCAAAGCTCATATGGAACTTGGAGCCTGCTAAACGAACTGCAATGAAGTGTAATTCGACGAAAGACAGTAGGGATATTTATCTCTTATGTTCTGTTCCCACCGATATAACAATAGTTTGTTTTAATACAGTATTGTGGTCCCGCCTTTGTTGACTTCGGGGCTATTTGAGTTGAATTGGATCAAACTTTAAAGATCGACTTGATCTCTAAAATCTTATTCGCAAACCTTTAAGGATATGCGAAGAAGAAAAAGTTCGTTAATATCAGGTTGAAGAGCTTGCTGATAGAGAAATCGGACGGAATATTGAAGAGATTGCTGATTGTTGAAGACATTGCTTTTTCCTGGTTAATTAGTACATGCAAAAAGGTTGATTCATTGATTAACGTTTAATGACTCATTCAGCGGTTTTCAGCTATGATGTGGCGTGAACATTCAACTCGTATTGTTTGAGTTTTAACATTTTCCATACCAGATCACCCAAGACCAAAAATATAAAGCGCTAAGTGATAAAAATAGGTATAGCAGCAAGGAGGGTGATTGGACTTTTTATATAGAGCCAGAGGCCTGGCAGCGAAAGAAGGCATCGTTCGAGGGGGAGTTTGGTCGCGATAGACATCTCTCAAAAAAGTTTCAGTAGTGAGCAAAAGTAAATTTGAAATACAATGAAGTGAGCCCCCTTTCTGCTTGACAGAAGTACTGAATAGTGGTGATTTTTTTTCCATGTACCCCATTACTGAAGGGAGGGTGATTCGACTATATTGAATTGATCGCTAGTGTGGTTTTATATCGGTACGTTGGTGCCGTTTGCCTTGTGGCAAGCTGCCTCATGTTCACCTTAACAGCACGTCTCTATTCTATTGGTTTGACTCAAGGTAAAGTACCGTTTAATGTGCTGTGGGTATTTCTCATTAAATTTGAGAAGAAAAAAAAACTCACAGAGGTGATAATTTTTAAATGCATAAAAGTGGAAAGAACTGTTTAACTGGCCATCAAGACTGGATGCTTTCATCCAAAAACATTTGCGGCTATTTCGCTTTTATCCGGTGGACATAACGATCAAGCATATGTCCCAGTAAATTGGTTTTCTCGCAGTTGTTCAGAAGCGAATTGTCTTCTAAATGGCTGCAGGGTATTCGTCTAAAAAAAATGTATTTCGCTAAAATGTTGCATTTGACATTAGGTTTGTCCCTCGGAAGTTTTGACAAGAGAAAAGGCATGTTCAACTGGCTAGGGCTTTAAGGACATGAACCGCGACATTCAACATTTTACGGACCCCTTTCTAAGTGTACAATAGGTTCGAATTCCACTGTGTACCTTAGGTTTATAAAGAAAAGTATTCCCATCAATGTGAAGATCGAGAGTTGTTATCAAGAGGGTTCCACTGGGCTGTCACCATACACCGGCAACCCAAAGACGTCATAAATGATATACTCTTGAGTACGGCGTTAAACATCAATCAAACTTTTTTCTAAATGATCCAAACACGTATTGTTTTTCACAACATAACATTTAAGACTATAAAGTTTCATACGACGAAGCTTATGACTTCAACTGTCTTCTTCCTTGAGTTGACTCAAGTGTCCAGGACTGCACATAATGCTGCATTGCATCTTTGTGTGTCACCTTGAACTTCCTTTACCTCGAACATTTACAAACAGGTAAACACACATTGCAAAGATGTTGTATGTAATCGTTTTGCATGGTACCCCTAGCTTAGCCATCGTGCGTATCACGTTCCCCAGTTTTCTACATCATTTATGACTACGTACCACCTACCCGTCCTCCCCTAACAAAACGGCAAAACAAGGTAAAGATGAAAGTCAAAGCATCCTCGTGGGCTAACTTTTCCAGTCGGAGGAGATTGTTGAAACTTAAAGCACCAGAATTGGATGTATTATGTAACAATAAAAATTAACCGGGATTTTACAAGGTCAAGAAAAGTCATTAATTAGTCATTTATTAGTGTGGTGGAACAGATGTGTCAGTTACAAAGGCAACCACAGAAAAGCAGATACCGGGCATCTGTCATTCAAAAACATTAACGAAAGTTTGATAGCAATTGTTAATTGAAATCTGTGTCGAAGTCTTACTCGTCGCATTATTGTTGTTATGTCAAACAGTAAACGGAACTTTTTTTTATATCTAATTCATTATTTTGTACGTGTGCCTTTGATCGGCAATACTTTGTATTTAAAAATGAACACAATTGACTGGTAAACTTAAATTTGAAAGGTGCCCGATTAGCTGCAGTGAAAACGCTCTGATACTTCCACTTTGTCATTTTGTCAAGAAGTGTCGCAACTCTGGAACAGACTGGAGATGGATATTTAATGTTGTACGCCGATTTCTAACTATTTGTTCAGACGATGCGGTGAACAATGAAATCATTTTGTCTCACGATTAATCATTGAAGATATAATATCCCATAGGTCTGGTAGTTGACTCCTGTTGGTGGAATCCTGAATATTTTTGAGGTATGGAAGTAAAATAACTCATTTTGTTTTGAACTACATTTACTCGTTGAACTGATCTATGAGATTAAGCGATTCGTGCTGGTAATTCCTCCACAACCATATAAGAATATATCGTTTGATAATTATCGATCGTCTATGTTGTGACATTTATTACCAATACAGCCTAAAGGAATGTTAAGGAATATCCCCAGAATAATACACAAGCGTGCAAAAACCCATGGGATCATCCTGTCGAGATTGGCTATTTCACAAATCTGCCTGAAATAACACTAACATGCAGGAAAAGTTTGTATCTTCGTTTTCTCAAGAGTTTGGGCATAGTACTTTAAATATGTATGGAATTTTATGAATTTTAACATTTATTTTGAAATGTTATGGATTTGTTTTCACAGTGTGGCAGTAATAATTGTTACTACATATAACAATGAGTTACCGAACTGTCGAGTGTTACGTAACTTAAATTTACTTCTTTCAACCTCGTTCTGTCACCAAATGTTACGATACGCTATATTTCTATATACTGCTACTATTTACCCAGAGTTCACAGTGTGCCGCGGATCTTATTAAATTTAATCAAATTACGCAAAATATTCTCGGTGATTTAAATGAAGGTTTAATGTATAACTAAAGGGAATAAATGTCATTTAACAGTGAAACATATAATAACAATTCAATACTTACAGACCTTGAGAGTTCTAACGACTGTGGAAGCTTATAGATTACTTACAATTGGTATATACTTAATTTAACCCTGGTTTTGATATTCCGTTCTTTCTCTTGATTCCTTGATCCTGTACTTTCAACTTGATTCTAGTCCTTACTCTATGTACTATTAACTTAATCTCTGACTAGAACTGTCTTCCAAATTATTACCACTCGTCTCTCTCCGCCTCTCAGTATCTCTCCCTTGTAACTAACTACTTTATATCTTGTTTCAATCCCCCGCCCGAAATAAAGCTTGACCAAATACTCTATTCTGATTGGTCAATTATTACATATAGGCGTTACCTAAACTCCAATAGTCGTTCGCTCTCTCATTGGTCAATAATATATATACATTTAAAAAAAAAACCACATCATTACACAAGACAGCTAAATCTACGTCATCTAAAAAGCAAAATAATATTAATTGACGCTTGAGTAATGTTTAAATGCATTTAACGCTTTGCGCTTTGATCCATTGATCCCAACATAAAGCGGGATGGCCCTGTATTTTATTGATTCATGTTTTAACTGACTAAGTTCATTGAACTACTCCAGTTGCATGTTAAATTGAAATTCCTTCAGGAAATCGTTTAACCATCAAAAAATGCAGTTTGACAAACTTTAAAAAAAAAGCGATTCAGTTAGCTTGTAAAGTATAAATCTGTTTGTAAATAGCTGAATTTGTTCTTTTTCTCTTTTTTTGGAGTGTTTTGTTTGTGACCTGTTGGTCTGTAAAAAGTGTTTTGTTGTTATTGTAATTTTGTGCATTGTGTTCTACATTGTTTTTTCTTACCTAGGTCTGTATATATAATTCAGTAAAATTGCACTGTAAATAGTAGCCTTTTGTTGTTAGAATTAGATTTAAAAGTAGGAATCTTGTATCAGCACAGTGAGACTCCGCACTGTTCTAGGGCTCCTTTTCGTTATTTTCCCCTTCTCTGAATCGCCCCAGACTTTTCTATTTCCCCTGTATAGTCTTTTTTCTAGAGCACGTAGCCTATGTGTAATAGGCTAGGGGTCAATAGCTTTGTATACTGTTATTCCAGTATGAACGAGGACGAAGAAGGCGGGGATATGGAATTTGAAATACCGGCCGGGGAAAACGGACCAGGGATAGATCTGATAGTGCTGATAGAGACGTAGGGAAGCAAACTCAAGCATCAAATAGTCAAGAAATAAAAGATAAAATGTTTAGATGTGATTATGTCTTCGTTGAGTGAAATACCATACTATCAAATTTGGCCAGGCCCCAAAACAATCTGTAGGATCAGTAAAACTTGTTAAAAGGCTTCCTTCTAAAGATCTGCTTATAACTTGTTCCAGTCAAACACAAGTCAAAAAGTTATTAAATGTATCACAGATCATTGGCAGGCATGTCGTATGTCGACCCAATAGTAAGTCTGCCTGTAGGGGCATTATATTTGGGGTCTGTGCGGATATCAGGGAGGAGGAGGTCTTGACAGTTCTTAAAAAGTTTAAATGTTACACAGTACAGAGGGTATGTGTGAAAAGAGAAAACATTCCAACTGATCGCATGATTTTGTATTTTGAGTGTGATGAGTTACCAAGGGGGCTTACCCTGGAGTTTTGCAATAAAGTAATATATTCCACCTGTAGCCCGTTACTACTGCTGTCAAAGACTCAATCACGTAGCAAGACAGTGTAGAGGTAGACTAAGGTGTCCCCGCTTCGGCGGAGAACATGCATTTGACGACTGTCCAAACCTGGCATCATCGAAGTGTGCTAACTGTGGAGGTAGGCATAGTGCAGCTTATGGGGGGTATCCAGTACAAAAAGAGGCAAACAAGGCACAGTATATAACAATCTCTGAACAAATTTCTTTGTGTTCACTCAACCGATACTGAATCTCCTTTTCCACTCAACTTCTCACAGGATCCGATTAGGTATTCGTACAGGTAATATTTCTGCAATTGATTTGACAATATGTTCTAGTGATATCTCCCTCTCGGTTGTGTGGTATGTGGACCATATCTGCCTGTGGAAGTGACCACTTCCCTATCACGGTTTCCTTCACCTTTTCGGTTCACTCTAAAGATTTTACCAGTCCAACCCGATGGAACTTACGTAAGGCAGACTGATATAAATATACAGAGCTTTGTAAAATCAAGGCTGATTTATTTAGTGAAAATGTTGATATGTTTTCTGATAATATAGTTTCGGCTCTTAATTCAGTGGCCGGGAGTTCTATTCCTCGTACCTCTGGTAAGCCTACTCATAAAACCCCTGTTCCCTGGTGGGATGATGACTATTCGGAGGCTGTCAGAGAGATAAAAACAGCAAAAAATAGGACACAACGGACACGCATGTTCACCGATATTGTAAAGTACAAAAAATGTAAGGCTATAGCCCAACGTGTTATTAAAAGATGACAAAAGGAACATTGGCGACAGTATTGCTCAACGGTTAATAAGAATACACCCCTCAAAACTGTTTGGAAGAAAATTTGTGCTGTTAGTGGAAATGGTAAAATCAGTAGTGTGCCAACCTTAGTTGATAATCATTGTAGCTCTGTTACTAGCTTTGAGGAGTGTGGGTTATTGGCCAACACGTGTCCAGTCCCGATAATTATGATCATGATTTCTTAAATCGGAAGGAAGAAATGGAAAAACTACATACATTTGATATTATTGCTTTTGATGAATCGCCAATTAATGAACAATTTTCTTCTCTTGAGTTAAAGCAGGCACTTCCTGGTATTAAAGATTCTTCACCTGGGGTCCGTTTCACAAAGCGATCTTAACTTTCGTTGAACATAACTACCATGACAACACAATGCCTCCAGTACTGGTCGCTATGGTATTTACGTTGAACGTAGCCTAAGATCGCTTTGTGAAACGGGCCCCAGGAGAGGACGGCATAACCTACTCAATGATTAGTCACCTGCCTCAGCAGGGTCCTAATGTTGTCTTGTTTTTATATAAAACAATATTGGCCCATATGCGATTACCTGTTAGTTGAAAAAAAGCTATAGTTATTCCTGTACTAAAGCCTGATAAGAACCCTTCTTTGCCATCGTCATATAGACCCAACCAGTTTTTTGTAAATTATTTTTATTCATTGAAAAAGCTTATGACATGTTATGGAGAAAAGGGCTGCTTATGAAAATGAAAGGTATGGGTATAGGGCGTGACATGTTGGGGTGGATTAAGAGCTTTCTGTCTGATAGATTTATACAGGAGAGAATCGGTATAGATATCTCGAATCCAGCTGTTGTGGAGAATGGAACCCCTCAAGGCAGTGTCCTATCACCTACACTTTTTAATTTAGCAATTAATGCCCTTCCTTCATCAATTAGCCCAAAACTTAACAGTTCTCTGTTTGCTGATGATAAGGCCATCTGGTCGTCGTCTAGTAACTTACATGCTGTCACTAATTATGTACAAGAAGGGCTAAATTAAAAAAATGGAATGGAGTAAATGCTGGGGCTTTAGATTCTCTCAAGTAAAAACGGATGGTGTTTTGTTTACCAAACGTAGACCTAATTTGTCACCGTGATTACTTCTCAATGGCGGTCTGGTTAAGATATCATCGTCATTTCACTGCCTAGGTATGATCCTTGATAAGAGATTAACGTGGGCTGAGCACATACATGTTGTTATTATCAAATGTCAAAAAGTCTTGAATTAAATACGTTTAATTTCAGACAAGGCTTGGGGTGCTGATAACTCATCCATGTTATTACACTATCGGGCTTTAATTAGATCTCGCCTTGATTATGGTTGTGAGGCTTATGGTTCGGCTTGTACGTCACTCAAATCTAAGTTAGATTCAATTCAGTGTGCTGGTATTCGTCTCTGTACTGGGACACTAATGACTAAACCGCTGAGCGTTCTTCAGGTATTATGCCAGGAGTGGCCATTGCAAATCAGACGGTATTTCCATACACTTAAGTTCGCACTAAAGTTAAAATCTTCTTTGAATAACTCTGCGTCCACAGTGTTTCAGTCTTCAGAGTATGACCTGCTATATGAGGAAGATCGTAAGGCCCCGAAACCGTTCAAACATAGAGCTAATGGCATCATAGTAAGCCTTGGGGCTTGTGAGTTATCGGTCCAGCACCCCTTTCTTTGCCAGTTTTCTCCGTGGCATTTGGAAGTCCCACATGTGTCCTTCGATCTAGTAGGTGAAGTAAAAAGTGTGACCCACGTACTGTTATCAGACTGTGTTCTCTAGATCACATTAAGACAAACTGGTCAGGATATCTCCATATATACACGGATGCCTCCAAATGAACAGACACAGGTAAAGTCGGCGAAGCTTTTTGTTGCCCTGAACTTAAAATTAGTAAAGCGTCCCGATTACCTAATCATCTATCTGTATATATCGCTGAAACTGAAGGCCATTTTGTCAGCTTTAAGATTCTTAAATGATTTTAAGCCATCCTTTTCTGTTATTTGTAGTGATTTACTTAATTCGTTGCAAGCTCTAAACAAAATCAGTGCAGAATGGGTACCTAGTCACGTGGGCATTGCTTGGGACGAATACGCAGATTCGCTAGCTAAATCAGCATTATCTTTTTTACATATACAATTTATAATTTCCCTTTTCTTTCTGTTGCAGAAGGCATGAGTTCAGTTAAAACGCATTTTCTTAACATGTGGCAGAATGAATGGGGCAGAGCTCCTACGGGAAGGTTTTACTACCAGCTTAATCCCCTTATAACCAACCCTTTTATACCTTTGTCATCTAGACGGGCCGAGGTTTTGATTTTAAGACTTTTGACAGGTCACATTCCCGTTAATTCATATCTTAAACGTTTTAATCTTCACGCCACTGGGCTCTGTGATCATTGTCTAATCGAAGAAACCATTACCCATTTTTTATTCCATTGCTCACTTTATTATATCCCACGGGCACGATTGTATTCTGCTTTGGGCAGTAGAGGTATTTTCAATTCATCATTACAGTCTGTTTTAAAACCTCTTAAATCTTCCAATCAAGTCTTTCAAGTCGCTACTTTTGTAAGTGAGTGTGAGTGTTTTAATAGTTGTTTTTTAGTCTATGTATCATGTCACCGTATATTTGTTTGCTATACAGCCATCAACCTGATCCATAATTATTAGTGTATATGTGCCATATGACTGTGTATTGGCTAATCTAGTCAATGTGTAAATTATAGCCTGATCCTAGTCATTTACCAAACCTTTATGTACTAATGAAGTTTTATGTTATTTATGAGACAAACCCATATAGTCATGGCGCAAATCATTCAATTGAATGGGATCGCCCAAGTCTAAATTATGTATGTATGTATGTATGTATGTATGTATGTATGTATGCCCTTATTCGTTGGATCGAAAATTAACTGCGATTAAACTCTACAAAGTTGCCTCATGTTTAACAAAGCGTTGAGTACGTGTTTACTTATTTCGATATAAAGTGATCTGCCTTCTGTGTTTCGTCGTATAGAGAATAACTACATAAAGGATATTTCCGTCAGACTTATTTGATTTTCTCAATAGCATTTAACACCATGACCCTTGTAACGCTTTGACCCAACGTTCACGGCGACAGTCATGTTGTTAACTGAGCCGTAATTGCATTGCATATAGTTCAATATTATATATACTGGTGCAATTTAACGTTAATTGAAATACCTTGGGAGTACTGGTCGTCAAGATATTTTAAAGCGTCAGTAAATTATAGCTTTCGAAAAGGAGATTTCTCAACAAGTGATTCTTGCACACTTGCCAAATATTTTTGCCTTCGGGGTTTTAATCGTAGAGACGAAAGTCCTTTCTAAATGAAGACTTGAAAAGATAGATGTTTCTGTTAGACATTCTGGTAAGCTGCCACACTTCTTCCGAATGGCATGAATACTGCCAGAACAATTGTCCTATATCTAGTAGCCTTGTGTACACACTCATTTCACGTTATTCGTTCTATTTTTTTTTATTGTATCTAACATGCGTTGCCCCGAATTTTCGATTTCAGAGCTGTGTAGAGACAGTTTTTGGAAATTGACATTTAGACAAGTTAGATAGGTTCAAATGATCAGAAAAGGTATTGAAAACAAATATGATCTAAAATAAACTGTCGCACAGAGGCCTATTAAAGCGTACAAGAGGAACAAAACCGTTAAGGACCTACTGGCTCAGACAAAACTCCCTTCTTTATCAGAAAATTCATAACTGCTCTTATGTGAAATTTTTGACAGAAGGTATCAACATGTACCTAGATTTCTGTCTGCTATATATTCAACACATATATTCTCCTTATTTTATATATATTACTTTATAAATATATTAAGACCGAATCCCGGTGGAGGCATGCAAGCAAAATTTTCTTTCTGTGCATTTATTAAAATATATATATATATATATATATAAAGAGTAACCAAACTGGCACAGGGATATCGACTTATTAAAGCCGATAAATAAGATATATATATCCTGGATACAAATTTGTTCGTTCTACCGTGCGCCTCTGTAGCTCAGTCGGTTAGAGCGTTGGCCGTGCTAGTCACAGACCCGAGTTCGAAACCCGGTGGAGTCAAGAATAATTTTCTTTCTCTACATTTATACAAACATATATATATATTAGAGCAAACACACTGGCACGAGGATATCGACTAGTTAAAGTTGATAAATCATCTCATGTTCTAGATCAATTCTCAGAGACAAGTTTCTAGATAGACCTGAATCTCAAGTTGTTCTGGATAACCTAAA
>JAVFBZ010186998.1:0-12187 GCA_032466195.1 Katharina tunicata
TTAAGGTATGTGCCAAGGGTTTTCGCCCAACGAAAGTTTGGGAAGGAGCTACGGAACCAAACGTTAACATTACGGCTCATGTAAAATTAATGGTGGTCTGTGGCCGCCTCGGACATGATACGATGATCGCCATTTTGACCGGAACTTTTCACAGCCTGTGGTTAAAACTGCCAATGTAGACATTTTCTACAGTTTCCATTTGTTTCACCGTCAGAACATACTCCTAAACTAAACTTTATGCATCTAAAGCCATATGAAATTCGCTCGGTTACCGCTTGTTTGCTTGTGCGATTATTGTGCATACGGCGGTAAATAGGCTACCATTCTTAACTTCATAACAAAGGGGTATGCTGGTGAATAAATTACTAATATCATATGACACCAGTTTTTAGGGGTTTTTTGTTATCATAAAACTCTCCCTCCTTCAACATACAAATTTAATGTTGGAATTACTGGAAATCCTCTAACTTGTACTTCTTGGGAAAAATAAAAAAAAAGTCATGAGATTCTGTGATAACGCAAATTTCAGAACGTTTGAGTGAATGTTACTTTAATGTTTGCCAACAATTTTCAAAACATAAATGTGAGAGAGAGAGAAAAATAATATATAAAGTCTGAATGGTGCGCATAGGTAGAGCAACGGGAAAAGTTAACGTCTAAGATCGTAAATGAAAAAAGACAACTGGTTGTAAAATGAACAGATTGGAGTTTCAACTGCTAGTAAGTTTTATGTTAACCCTGGTGAGTAAAATAGTTTAGGATTTATTATGCCACCAGCAGTGAACATAGAAATGATAAGAATATAGTACACAAGCTTAACTTTGATGGATTTTTAACTTCTGGTTCGAAAATCCATCACAGTTATGTGTGTGTGGCCCAGAGGGATAACTCTTTCTAGGTATCAAAGGCTCAAAGAAAGGGAGAATGATTAGATTCTCTATTTTAGAATTTAGACCGCTCTGTGCTGGGAAAGATTACCGGACCTCCGAGAATACATACAGTTTTAAAGTCTTTACCACCCACTTTTCCCTGATGTGACCGCTGAGACATGTGACTGAACACATGATCTGTAGGAATTTTAGGAATTTGTCTCTCTGACAAACAGGACATTTGTATGGTCGCCGTGTTCGGTGACTTACGATGTGTGTTTAGCGACGGACTTTCCCCGATGTTGTCATCGTGACTTATCACTGAACGTATCATATGTGCTCTATAACTTAGTAAATCTTTAAAGTATCTCTCACAAACAGAACATTTATGTGGTCTGTGACTAAACATATGACTTCTGATGCCACTTAAGCGCTTGAAGTCTTTATCGCAAACAGAACACTTGTATGGTCGACATGTATTGTGACTTATCATATGACTCTTAAGAGAAGACTTGACCTTAAAGTCTCTCTGACACAAATTGCACTTGTATGGTCGATCAGTGCTGTGGCTTGTCATATGGGTTTTCAGGTGAATTGTGGTCTTGAATCGTTTATCGCACTGATCACATTTATGTGGTCGGTCTATACTGTGCGTTACCATGTGTTTTCTGAGAAGCTGTATGGTTTTGAATTTTTTATCACATTGATCACAATTATGTGGTCGGTCAGTGCTGTGGCTTTTCATATGTTCTTTGAGACCTGATCCTGTCTTAAATCGTTTAAGACATTGATAACATCCATGTGGGCGTTCAGAGCTGTGCGTTGCCACGTGTTTCATGAGAACCTTTACCGCCTTGAATTTTTGATCACATTGATCACATGCATAAGGTCGGTCAGTGTTGTGACACCTTATATGTTCTCTGAGATTAGATGCTGTCTTGAATCTTTTATCACATTGACTACATTCGTGCGGTCGTTCAGTTCTGTGACTCTTCATATGGTTTCGAAGCTCTGATCCAATCCTAAATCGTTTATCACATTGACTACATTTATGAGGTCCATCAATCTTCGGTGTTCTTATAAAGTTAACACACTTTAATTTGCTATCACCCATTACATGTTTAACCATTATCCCAGAAATTTCATTGTTAGACGCCTCACTGGACAAGTCATGTTGTTGATAGATTACCGCGGAGACAGTCTTTTCTGGATGACAAATGTCTTTTTCCGGATCTTGATTAAAAACGGTTTCTTGCTTGTTTAACTTTGCAACTAGTTGAAAGTCAGTGTCTATGTTTAATTTCCTTATACCAACACCAGAATCAAAATGTCCAGTCTTTCTATTCATTAAGTCCATTGCTTCATCTTTTGAGTAAACCTTCTCAATTCTCAGGTCTTTGTTCTCAGGTTTTATACTGGACTTGACAATTATATTTAGCCGAGGATTCTCAATTTTAACAGCATTTCCCATCACAGACGAACTGTTTCCGATGTCAAGGCCATTCCTAGCAATATTAGAACTGTCTCTGCAAATAAGTGAGTCATTGTTCTCAAGATTCAAGTCACTATTCTCATTACTTGCATCGCAGCAAGTGGACTCAATGACAGTATTTAACTCATTGGACTCATGCTTGGAGTTTGTTACCTCCACCTCCTGTTTAATGTTGATTAATTCTGTGCCCTTATCAAACTTGTCGAAGCCTGAGTTTCCAGCCTCAACGCCATATGTAGATGGAACACTCTCAAATATCATTCCATCATTCTCAAACCTTTCTTCTTTAACTTTTACCTGCTGATTAATGATTTGTAATCCTACATCACTGTCCCTATGTAAACTGTCATTACTCTGGTTATTCAAAAGTTCATTTTCCAAATGTTTACTGCTGTAAACACTTTCTATCTTGACATTTGAGTCCATATTCTCAAAACAATGTGTATAATCAATGTTCTCAACATGGGATGGATCACTCTCAAACCTCTCTTCCTTAACACTCACATGGACACTATTGTCTATGTCCTGGATTTCAGAATCCATGGTAATATGTACCTATAGAGATAATATGTTTTAACATGAGTCAATGTTCTCAAAGTAATTTTCCTATCAAATTATCAAAATTGGATGGAGTATTCTAAAAACTTTCCCCTTTAACTCTCACATGGACCCAATTGTTTATATGGTTGATTTCGTTATCCATAGTAATATGAACCGATCGAGTTACTATGCTTTAATGGGGAGTCAATGTTCTCAAAATAATTGATCCTATCTAATACTTTTCTTTCTGTAATTATTCATCATTCTTCACAAACTACCAACGCGAACATTGCCGAGTCTTTCGCGTTGTTGTAGCATTCCTGATGAGTGTTTGTTGGTAATCAGGGAGACAGACAACCAGCTTCAACATCTGTCAAACTCCTCCTGATGGTATTCTACAAAAACAGAAACATTAAAACCAGCATGAATGACAGAGGTTATGGATTTTTAATCTTGTGATATTGTATTTGTTTATTTGTTGATAGGTGTTTAATATTGTACTCAGCAGTATTTCACCAATATGACGACTTTGCGTTGCAGGTGTATGGTGGAAAACCGAGAAGAAACCTCGTAGAAACCTCGTAGAAACCACTTTGCAAACGCCGTAGCCACCGGAAAAAAATCACTTATAATCCTAAGTTCCACAGGGGAAATCGAATATATATTCAGACTCCGGTAAAGGCGCGACCCCATTAATACTTAATTCAACTTTTTAATGTCCAAACAAAGAACTATTCAATTTAATTTGAAGCAAACAAACAGTGGAAGTATATTATACATTTTTTTGTTTGTTTGATTGGTGTTTAAAATCGTACACCAGACTATTTCATCTATATGACGTACAATGGAAAACAGGGAAGAAACCTCGTAAAAACCACCCTGCGAACTCCACAGCCACCAGAAGTATATTATACAGAATGCAAACTTGCATACTGTCTCCGAGGAGGGTTAACTTAAAATGGATTACAAAAACATGACGACTGAGATGGATTTTCAACTTCTGGATCTATTGAAGTTGAAAATCCATCTCAGTCATGTTTTTGTAATGTACCCAGCTTCTAAATGCCACTCAAACAAGATAACCAGTTGGCTACAGTCAGTTGTAAAATATATTCTTAAATGCCACAAGAACTCTTCGAGATGAAATACCACACTGGATATCCCCAAGAATGTTGGACCAGGCTTAAAATCTGAACAGAAACAGTAGCCCTTCCAACTCCGAAAGGGCAATGGTTGTCATGGGTTCAATTTCCGTTACCTTGCTATTTCCTTATGTGTCATATGTAGTATTTCTTAAAAGACGCGCACTGCGGGATGGATCAGTTAAAACATAAAGTAATACACAGCATCAAAAGATTACATGTAACTTTAACAAAACAAGACAAATTACTTTCAATTGGACATAAAACAAGTTATTTTCAAGGTGCCACCGATGGTGTTGTGTGAAGGTTCATCCGCAGGCGTCTACGATACGACGGCTGTTGTTCCGACTGTTTCTGAGCATCAAGGGAGGTCACTCTGCTAATAAGGCTTCGTTTGGCTGCAATTTGCAATTTGAAATAATAACATTATACTATAACCATAAATGCAATTTATTGAAGGCAGAGTGATATGTTCTAGCCTAAATATGACATAAACCTTGACACCGCGACCCAGAAATTCGAACTTGTTCAAGGCATTTCCATAAAAGACATGTGTGTGAAGTGTAATGAAAATCGGTATAGTGATTCAGGCGCTAGAGTGATAACAAAGTGGTAGAAAAAAAGCATTGATGTACAGACGTACTAACATATTGCTATACCCCCTATTTAACTCTGTTGTGCAAGGGGATAATAGAACATGATAGATTGACTGATAAGTTTAATGTTTATAAAATTTAATGATCGAAAGCTCCAGCTTACATGATCATAATATATTTTTCATTTTAGAATAAATGGTACTGAAATTTCCACTCAATTTGCAATACTTCCTTGCACTTATTGAATCAATTCCAGTCTTCCATCAAATTTCTATAATTACCTACATGTTAAAATAGTTTCAACTCAAGTTTTCAATTTGACTTGAAATGGAAATTATTTCTGCACAAAGAGCTTGAGCCTAAAATTAAGTCACAACAAAAAGTTTCTACCAGTTAAAGTTTTTACCTAGATGAAAATAGGAATTATCCGTTTTCTGATGTTTCAACACCGTCTAGACATGGGAAAAACAGTTTAATGCATAGTAATTTTTGCAAAATTTAAAGCCAGCCCTAGGCTTTTATTTTAGTTTAGCACGATTGAGCTATAAATTTAAATTAAATATTTGTCATGTATTTTGTATATTTTTTTAAATTATGGATTGTAACTTATTATTATTGACGTATTCTACCATTAACTGCTTGGACCATATCCGGTTGTTTGTGATGAAGCAGCTTTGGTCGAAGACTACCTATAAGGTACGCTCCTGCGCAGCGGCTGTTGAAACATAACATCAACTAGTCAGGTATACTGGTCTGTAGTAAATGTATCAATAGGCACATTCGACTGGACGATTTCGTTGAGCACATAAATAGCTGCGCAGAAGAAACAAGTTTTTCACAAAAATGTGTCAGTCGAATGGATTTCTATGACGTAAATATACAACTACTGACCTAGAACTGTATTCCTTGGCAGCCATGTTTTCTGAACACGTGACCGATTTAACGGGGAAAAATTTCGTGAAGTTCCGTACTCCACGAAACTTCACGGATGTACCAGTTGAACAAAATTCGTAGACAACGGCTTCGTCGTGCTAAACGAAAACGTCCAGTCGAATGCGCCTAATAGCCGCTGCTTAGGAGCGTACCTTTAGGGGTTAGGTATAGGCCTAGGCCTTATTTCACTACTTGGTTATTCAAGGACGGATCAAAGAATCGCGAGTTGACACAGGACCCCTTTTCTCGACAGCGAGCTAGCTACGCAGTACCACCTCGAGGGATAAAATGTAAAAGCTGACAAATAACGTGTCAGCTTTTGGACAATATTCTTTCACAGTGCAGAGAGTAGTCATTCTAGTTCAGCTTCGCCTGTCTCCGGCTCCGTCCGTCACATCCGATATTGGCTTTAGTGTAATGACAGACCATTTTTTAGTCCATTAGCGGTATATTTACCGCTGCAGTCAATATTTGTACCGCATGTATATCAACGGATCCTATAGGACATCAAGCGCATTCGGCGCCAATAAAAATCGACATAGAGCAGGTAACAACAAAGAAATTGAAGAAATAAAATAGAACTATTTCGCATAACAATAGGCATAAATGACCAATGCAACAAGAGAATCAAGTCACGTGAAAACATTTAAATTTGTTCATAGGTCGATTAATCAGGTCAAGATTCAGCAGCCTCGCTATGACGTTCACAGCTATATTCAAAATTTTATAAATATTACTGAAGAGTTATTTGACTGAAGCGTGATCTGACTTTATTAACTGATGTGGCCATTCAAATACACATAAAACTGAAATCTTGTGACGAAGAATTAGGCCAATTTTATTTAAAATGCACGCACACGAATTATTTCAAGTCTTCTTGTACCCTGCTGTGTACATGGTGTATGCCGAAAGACAGGCAACATCGACCATTTGAACGGTAAGTTTATTTTTATTTTTTTATACACAGGTTAAATGTCAGGATTTTTGCTTTTCAAAATTATATTATACTTAACCGTTGGATAACACTTGTTGATTTACATATTGTAAACAAAGATTTCAAATTATTTTTCCTACAATGACGTTGCATAAAGATGTTTTCGTATGATGTTGCTGCTGCTCTGTATTAAAAGGTTTCAAAATGTTCATGGAAATTGAAGAAAAAAGACTTTATTTTCACTTCTTTTGAAAATGAAAATGATAAAAAAGATTATTACGAAGTGACGTTTATATAAACGGATATTGATTTCGTGGATGGATTAAATACATTAAAGCTTCTTTACAAATTGTGGGCACGAATCTGCTCACGCGCTATCTCCTGTGAATCACGAGGACAAAATAGACCTCTGAGGCCCCGTGGAGACATTTTGAAAATGACCAACTAGCTGAATGTCAGATAATGCACACGGTACGTCGAATATACATTTTCTACCGAGTTTCCTCGAATGAACAAGCGTCTGGCATATGACCGTTTGTGTTATCCGTGCATATCTCCTTATTTGGAAAAAAATGACGAAATGAGGTTGGGCAGCCAAGGGAATGGTTTGCTTACAGTGCAACGAACGACAACTCTTGTAGTTTTGTCGGTGATTTAATGACTTGTTTATAGATGTTACATCAACAACTGAACATTTTCAAAGTTAAAAATTAATCAATCTTTAAACAGGACTTAGGGTTAGGTGTTAGGGTTATGGTAAGTTAAAAATTAACCAATCTGTAAAAAGGACTTAGGGTTAGGTGTTAGGGTTAGAGTTAGGGTTAGGGTTAGCATTTGCCAACATGTGCTTTCAATTTTAACATCTGGCCGGACAGCTTCGGCTATTTCCGGACGATTTTCCGTATCTGCATAACTTATTTTCCAAATAACGGATAACACAAACGCACCTCTGCTGGAACACCGCACACATTTTTTGACATAATTCCCAGGCAGGATAATATCACTTTATAGACCAAATTTGAACCCCAAAATCATGCGGAAAACATGTCCCCACCAGGCCTCAGAGATCTATCTTGTCCTCGTCGTACAAAGAAGATCCCGAGAGATCAGATTGCTGTGGGCATAGTAGATTGAAATGTCCTCTAGAACATCGGTTTCGGTGTGTACCAAATCATGTAATTCAATGTACCAGGCTGTTAAAAATATCACAACACAAAATTGTTGCCTCAGAATTATAAAGATTTTTGGAATAATAGTTTTCTGTTTTTAACGCTCGACCGTAATCTGACAATTCAATTCCAAATATTGTTTGATGTTGGGGAAGTCGTCGGCTTTAACTATGGGATTGTAAGCCGTTAGTGTGCCTCTATCCGAGAAAAATAAGTAACTAAATTTATTATGTTCATTGTGGTCATTTTGTAACAATTAAGATCTAGTTTTATAAAGCAGACTGAAACTTTGGGATAAATATGAGCTATCCTAGTACGTCCTTCAGATTTGCGCACTACTTGCATGAAGATGTATCGCTTTGCCGTCACGTCTGGGCAGCCTTTACGTGTACCGACGTTACTTCAAATCAATGGTGATTAGCCCCGCCCATTACAAGATCCAAAAATGGTGACTCGTTACATAAGGCCATTTACCGCAGTGGATCAAAGCCTTTGTTGGCACTTATGAATATAAATGACCGGCCTTCTTTATGCTAAATTTAAATTATGGTAGACTTTCATCTGGCTTGTACAAGCCTTGCACTAATGCAATGAATATCATTTTAAATTTCAACCTAATATTTTTAATTTATGAACAAAATTCTAAACTTGTGATAATCGAGGCAATCAGAATTTGTTGAAAAGCCCTAATTTTGGATATGTTTGCGACTTTATAAAGCTGTAATTCGCTAAAGACGACCGCATCGAATATCATTACGTAAAATAGTGCCTCCTTCTGGCAAAGCCGAATATATATTTACACCAGCGACGATTTTAATCAAATGCATTATGTTATGGCTTCGGCAAAAATATTATTAATTTGTGTCCATATTATTCAGTTTTCAGATAAATCATGACGGAAGCACGTTTCAGCCTGGCGTGGCCTGATTACGTCATATTTGCCCTAATTGTATGCATTTCTTTGTGCATCGGAATCTACCACGCGTTGAGCGGAAGTCGGCAGAGGACAACCGCGGAATTTCTCGTGGGTGACCGGAAGATGAACTTCATTCCGGTGTCGCTCTCTTACGCGGCAACTTTTATGTCGTCTATATTCTTCCTGGGAACCCCAGCGGAAATGTACCGTCATGGCATCCAGTATTTGTTTGCATTCTACGCCACAATTCCCGCAAACATGCTCACGGCGTTCTTCACAATTCCACTGTTCCATCATCTGCATATAACAAGCGCATACGAAGTAAGTATCAATTTTAGTTTAAGCTTTACTTCATTCATAAATAAATAAAATGTTAATACATAATTTAATTTTAAAAAAAACATACCAATATTTACTTTACTTCATGTATAGGTAAATCAAATGTTAACACGTAATTTAAAAAAAAAAAAACAATGATAATAAATATAAATAAATAAGTAAAACGAATAAATAAATAATTTCCCAGCCAATTAATAAATTAATTATTCACCCAGACATCGAAAGCATCGTCAATAAAAGCTAACTTTAATGGACAGAAATTGGGGGGAAATGAGATTTCAGTAATTTCACAACAACATTATTATGGATTAACAACTTCTGCATTTATTAGGTGACAACGTTTCGGTGTGTATCCTCATTTGAATCTCAGTTCAGAAACGATTTCTAACTCGGAGACCTTGGAGAGTTTGAACAGTCTTTCCAGAGCCACATTTAGCAGTCTGTTTGATTGACACGTGACTTTCTGAACTGTATTGTAACAATTCTAAAAAAAAGCTCGTACCTTTCTCGAGATAGAGAGCAATAAAACCATCCTTGTTTGTTGTCGAAGTAATATTTCCGCCAATAGAAAAAGGTGCTGGCCAATTAATCGTCTGAATTTAACCACCAACTTATTTCAAATTAAACAGAGGAAAAAAGTTGTCACAGGGCCGATAAAAGGCAGAAAAAAATTATAAAATCGTGAAGTAGTAGGCTCTATCATTTATTCAGCTATAAACTTACTCACCTCAAACAGCAAAGAGGGATAACTCTTTCTAGGTGAGCAACACCATGGCCTGTCATTATTTTGAGTCCAAAACTAACGGTAGGGAGAACTGTTTGATTCTCTATTTTAGAATCGTATTGTATTCTGAGTTCAGGGTCTGACTTGTTAGCTCGTCTGTTCGTATATGCTTGCTGTCTATCCGTTTGTTCGTTCGTTCGTTATAATGTAAATGCGGAAAGATCACAACTTGATTTAAATTCTTTGCGTCATGTGAGCCTAAAGTATTTGTCATAACTCAACGCTTTCTCGTCAGTAAAGCATGAAACAGAAGAACTTGACATAATTTTATTCATCATCACGAAATGCCCTATACTATCGTTTTAATGAGCTGCAAGATTTCCTCGGCACACATTTACAGCACCCTGTGTTAGGGTATGACCCTCTGCTTAGGCCAGACATGTTTCGAGCTTATGTTTATACTGTCATACCAAAACTGGAGGAATATTCGGTCTATCCAACAAAGCGAACACTTAAGTGACTTAACATTATTTGGTTGTCTTGGAGTCGCAGTTTAATTCTGGAATACACAGCCGTCTTAAAAGTGAAAAAGGCAATTGAGCACGCTGTTAATCGATTATATAATAGTCGGCTGGGGTTAAAACCTGCATTCGGATAAATTCAAAAGAGATTTACATTAGAGGACAACTGACACTAATTATGTTAAGAGCTGTTTTGTAACAGTTTGTACAAAGACCTGTGGTCTTATTTGCAACAGTATAACCACAACCGGTCGGCCTTAAGCTAAACTTACACACGACACGGGGCTGCTCTCTGTGACTCATGCAAATATGCAAATTGGAGATTTGAAAGCAAGGCTGCCGACATTGTGTCGTCACCTGAACAGCAAGCCATTTATTTTCATAGGAAGCCTTTAGGTTAAGAACCACTAAAAAATCCCTCTACTATTTATGTATTAAATTAAGTTCACCCCTCCAGAAAGTGTATGAAAAAAAATCATTGAGCATATTGTGATACCTTGAAAGAAAGAGGGGAATTTGGGCTCTCAAACTTGAACAAAATAAATATAGCTTGTCCACCTTGAATTTGAGCTACAGCACTTTCGAACGGGGTTGTGTCTAAAATCTCCATGGAAACACCGGAACGGGCTGAATTTCAAAATTATTAAAAATTCATATTTATTTTTAGCTACAAACGAACAATTTGCATATTTCACAAGTTATTATATTACAAGTACAATTTATCAGCAATCTACAAACCTCTCAACTCTCAGGTCTTAATAACAGCCAATCTCCTCTCTCCCGATACTCTCCTGCTGAATGTTTTAGGGTGCACAAAAGCTAATGGTGGTCCATAACCTTTAAAAGACTACAGCGTCTTATCCTTCGGTGGCTTGCTCTTTAAATAAATAGACAATTAAATGAACGAATGACTCAGGTATGAATGAATATAACGAACCATCAAACGAATGAAAGAATGGCTCAACGATCAACGTAGCCAACCTTCCACTAAACAAAAACAAATATTGACGAAAGAGGAGACCATCGAAAGAAATACTGACTTAACGACGGAGGAGACCATAGAAAGAAATACTGACTCAACGAAAGAGGAGACAATCGAAAGAAATAATGACTCAACGATGGAGGGGACCATCGAAAGAAATACTGACTCAACGAAAGAGGACACCATCGAAAGAAATAATGAATCAACGATCGAGGAGACCATCGAAAGAAATAATGACTCAACGATAGCAGGAACCAATGAACGAACTAAAGACAAACTATATCTACAACGTGCGAAGGATCCAAGTGCGAAATAAAGAAAAAATGACTCGACGAACAAAGGAAACGACGAACGAACGGAAGATATAAATGACTCCACGAACAAAGAAGGAATCCATAGATTATCCAACTTAATTATTGGTGAATTCATCGCCAATTAATTCATCAGTCTATCGTCAATCCATCGTCCAGCCGTCCAAACGCTTACCATCCATCCATTCATCCATCCATCCACCCACCCATAGCCAGACACCGAGACATCGACATTCCCACTTCCTTCCATTTATCCAGCCAAATCCTTACATCCATGCACCCAACCTTTTCATTCACCCACCCATACCCACTTCCTTACATTCATCCATCCAGCCAACCAGCCAGCCAGCCAGCCAGTCAGTCAGTCAGCCAGCCAGCCAGCCAGCCAAAACTACACATTCATCCACCCACCTATCTCATCTGTCCACACATCCATACATACAGTCAGTCAGTCAGCCCAAGCCACCGTCCATCCGCCTGTCTCATACATCAATTCACCCACATCCATTCATCTGTCCAAAGATACATACAGTCAGCCAACCAGCCATCAACACACCCACACTCCTTCCTTCCAACCAGCCATCAACACACCCACACTTCCTTCCTTCCAACCAGCCAGTCAACCAGCCATCAACACACCCACACTTCCTTCCTTCCAACCAGCCATCAACACACCCACACTTCCTTCCATCCAACCAGCCAGTCAGCCAGTCAGCCAG
>JAVFBZ010187009.1:0-14874 GCA_032466195.1 Katharina tunicata
ACAAGAGAGAGAACAACAACATCACATGACGTATCATGTGATTAACATAAACAAAAGCACATGGAGCGGTAAATGCGGAAGTAACGTTCAACTTAATAGCCTATACTGGCGCATGGTAATCCCACACTGTCAACTTCTGGCAGAAATATGCGGGTGGCATCCTGTGCCCCTTAGCTCAGATAGCACAAGGACACAGGATGCCACCAGCATATTTCTGCCAGAAGTTGACAGTGTAGGATTACCTTGATTGAATTATTATTCATTTGTTCTCAATGCTGTGCAAATAAAGTTTCATATTTTTCCCATCACCCTTGGCAAAGATGATTTTCCAGGATTAGATTTGGAGTATCCATTCACAAATTTCCAAAACTTTTCCAAAGCTGCACGAACCCTGCAATGACAATGTGCCTGTCGATTGCCTGAAGGAAACCATCGACACTGGCAACAAAAAAATGCAGGACATTTGAGGGACCAAAAACAGGACACCAAAAGCATTGGCTTCCTCATGTCCCTTGGCCAAGAGAGCTCATTTTCAAAATAAAAGTTTGTTTATACATGTAGATGGGTCCCAGTACATTGCGTTGCTAAGCTATTCCTCCGACTATACTAGTCTTGCAATGGGTTTACTTATATATTTCCTTTCACTCTGTTTGCGAAAGGATACTTCAGTGCTGTCGCGACGCGACTTATTACCAATTTTGTTGCGTCCTTTAGAAGCTGGGTACATAACAAAATCAATATATCCAGAAGTTGAAAATTCATCTTAGTTGTCATGTTTTTGTTGTATTATCAGTGTAAGGGTGGAAAAGGAAGATTTGTTTGTTTGATTGGTGTTTAACGTGGTATTTCATTTATATGACGGATTCTCCACTTCTTAATCTTCTCTCGTAAAAAAACCACCGCAATTGCCGAAGTCACCTCGTGTGACTCCCTCATATACCTCAGGTCCACTGGGAGACTTGAACCCATGCAGTATATAGGAGGATCTGCAGTCAGATGCGCTAACCACTGAGCCACGGTGCGGGCCGGGGTGGAAAAGGAAGAACAAACCGAGTTAAATCCCCCATTAGTTTTAAGCTGTCTTTATAATCCATAATCTGAAACTTGATATTTAATGAACGATGAAAGTTGTCACAACAGAATACCTTCAACACCAGGCTTCAGAACTACACGTTTGAAAGGCTGTACGTATAACTTTTCGAACTAGGCCCAAAGTTAATATGCACTAAAACCCTTTAAAAAGAAATTAAATTTCAAGAATTTAATATACAAGGCAATTGTATCGCACGTTTATTTTAATATATGGTGTGATGATTTGAATTAAATCAAAGTGATTCCTAATAAACGGTAGTTACCTAGTAACAGAAAATCAAGAAAACAATTTACATAAATCTTACAAGTTGCTTATGTGTTGGTTCCAGTGGAAAATTTAAACTGAATATTTGATGTTTAGAACTGAATTGAAACATATCTGAACACAGAAAAAAAGAAGCCAAAAGTTGGTCTCATTTAAGAATGAAATAATTCAGAATAGTTTAGTGTTAAGGCCAAAAACAACAGCTATTGAAATTTCTGTGGGGGAAGGCTTCAGACAAAGTTACAATGGATTCATAACTATATAGATAAGCAAGAGAGGAAAAAAAAAAGCATAAATGAAGCCCAAAAATAAGACCAACTTTTACTATTTTTTTTTCTTTTGTAAGTACAAACAGAGGCAAAAATTCTAAAAGATAACACAAATATAATATAACTCAATAATATAACAAATTATTTTGGATCGGACACATTTCAATTTCCATTCATCATCAATTAGTCTTTCATACAAACTTTCTCACATTCAGCATATAATGTACAAAGCTTTACAGTAAGATAGAGTTATTTCCCTTGAATATCAAAAGACACTGATTAAACCTGTACGTGTTTCTTCTACTTTTATGCAGTTTTCAAAGCATTTCTTTACAGCAAAAATTCCATTTTAAATTACCTAAAATCAATATTTTACTTTTTTTCTTCAATATTTGATCAATTCTAAAACTTGTTTTCTAACTAGTTTAATGTACTTAAATTTGATGCAAAATTTAATTTTTCTTTATGTTTACATTTTTTTTTTCACTGTCGGTAAAACACTGTACTCTTCTAATTAATACAAATTTAGCCAAAATTTTACACCCCAGGATTTTTATAACTGGAACAGTTTTTGTGAATACAAAATTCAAGTGTAACTGGCAAAGCAAGTCCGTGATAATGTGATGATTTTAAATTTAATGAAATTAATTGTCTAGGGTTCTTACAAATCTTAATATGTGTTATATATATATAAATAACTATATATATCCTTATATTTGTCCTATATTACATGTATAATACCAGTACTATATTCAAAAACCAAATTCTAGCCTCCAGCAATGCAAAATTTTTTCCAACAAGAAAAAAAGTGGATTTTCCGAGATATGTCAAATACTAAATTGTTGTACTTGATTGAATAAAGTGAAAAAAGGTAGATTGTGACTAAGTTTCAGTTTGATTCGGACACACTGCTGACTAAATTTGGGAAAATCTGAAGAAAATGCAGACTACAATTGGAGACTTTCATAATTGGTATGAATCAAATACTAGTCTTACAACCTTTAAAATGATAAAGGTACAAATTAAATAAATCACAGCACATAAATTAGGCAAAATACATTACAGAGGTATGTTGGAGCAACTGATGGTAATCAATTTACATACAACAGCGGCTGATTGCAGAAGTTAATTAAATATGTTTGTACCATTCTAAAAGTATAGGGAGGAAAGGTTGCTAATGAAACAATTTGTTAAGATGACAAGAGTTACTAGTCCACTCTTTACCTACTTGTCGACAATTTTGATTGGTCAAAACTCTTGACCCAATTCTCTGTAGTTTGGTTGGTCAAAATCGTTGTAAAAAAATCCCATGATGGTGTGAATAGACTATGATTAGTTAAATATCCATGAAGAACTAAGAAATTCACAACAAAAGAATAAAAACTTCAAGTTGAATTATTGACGCAAGATATTTAATAAACTCACTGATGAAATTTGTAGGGTAATATCTAAATGCTTATGCATGATTGGTTCAAACGTCAGGCATTAAATTTATATATATATTATACACATATCTCCCCCCAACCCAGACCCCCATCGCTGCGTGCACAAAATGTCAAGTTTGTCAACCATAGTGATCAAGGTTTGCTAAAATCCAGCGCAAAAATTTCTTCACATCAAAAAAAGAAGAAAAATTAGAATATATCTCTAAATAAAACCTTTTTCACCACAAAGTTTACTCAATATATTTGAATATGGTTGCCCCAATAAATGTCCAAATCTGAATATTCAAATTTTCCTTTCACGCATTAATTCAGATTTAATTGAGTTTAGGGAAGAGGTATAGTTAAATTTTCTGGATTTTTTCGCCGACGATGACGGGGTTATTTTTCCTAATCTGTTGCTGTGCCATTTCTCGATAGTCGAAGGAACAGTTATGCTTATCAGAGTATCTGTGTAGCCCACAGTATAAACCTCCACAGCGGCATTCAAAACCTGAAAAAAGAGAAAACGAAAATTACCAAATGTAATTTAGATATTTTGCAAAACCTGAAAAGTGAATTTTCCAAAAACCCCTGTGGCTCAATTCACAAAGCGATCTCAGGCTAGGTTTAAAAGAAATACCATAGCAACCAGTACTGGAGGCATTGTGTTGTCATGGTAGTTACGTTCAACGTAAGCTTAGATCGCTTTGTGAAACGGACCCCAGAACTCGTTTACCCTAAATGCTCAACAAATTCATTCCCTTTACCACTTAACCAACTACAAGTTATGCAAAGGGAGAGAAAACAATCTTGAAATTAAGAGATTCAGACTTGAAGGTTATCAAAAATATAAGTTATAGTTCCAAATTCACAAAAGTACTTTTGCCCTAACGGTTGAATTTGTTGAGGATTTAGGGTAATATCCATGGTGAATTTTCACTCACTAATTCAGGTATCTTAATTTTCTAAAATTTAAAGTAATTTAACATTTTTTATTTTACTTTTCATTGACCATTTTAGTGGGACACCTAGTTAAAACCACCCTGTGGTCTACATAGCCAGTTGCACCTTCCCTCATTCCTGTATCATTGTATGGTTGAGACGGACATGAGCTTTCGAGATATTTCATGTGTCGTTTAGAAATTGACCATTAACAGAATAACAATTTTTTGGTACAACTCTCTCTTAGACCGAACAGATTCTAGTTCAGAAATTTTTTGTAGACTAAGGCCCTTTGAAAAAAGTACCAGCGAGAATTATATTTTATGAAACTATCTCATTGACCCGTGCATTGCTGTTGTAATTTCACATCCGCGTAATGCCGGACATGGTTCACAGATGCTGTCACAGGACATATTCGGGAAATGTTATGGATAATAACTGTACATGTACATTGCGCATGGCTTTCTCAGTCTAGGAAATTTTGGAGAAAAAAAATGTGCAAGTTACACGTGCGAATAGGGTATAATCTTTTCAGTTTAAGAGAGTATTATCCAAGAAACCCCCAACAGCCATTGAGGCACATTAAGAGGATTAGCCGCATGTATTCATGGTCGTTTTACTCGCATGGCTGCGGCCAGTCCAATCAGTGGGTGGAACAACTCTCAACGAAACTGGCAACAGAATAAGATCTTCGGGAGTAGGCTAAGACTCAAAACAAGACTTAGGTGAAGGAAACCACCCTAAATGACACTGGCAACAACAGACACAGAACGATAAACAATCTACCACAACTAATCGGTGACCTGGTGCCCCTTATCTCAGAGAGCACAAGGGCACAGGAGCCATCCTTTAATTCAATGACCAGTTCAATAGAGGGCAAATGCAAGACTATAAACCCCGACACCACAACAGATAGGCTTCCTGATGCCCCTTTGCTCAGAGAGAACCAGGGCACGTAAGCCTTCCTCTAATCCAATGACCAGTTCAACACAGGGCAAATGCAAGACTATAAACCCTGACACCACAACAAATAGGCTTCCTGATGCCCCTTTGCTCAGAGAGCACCAGGGCACAGGAGCCATCATCTTATGCAATGACCAGTTCAACATAGGGCAAAGGCAAGACTATAATCCCGGATACCACAACAAATTGGCTTTCCCAGGGCACAAGAATCTCCCTTCTAAACTCCGCTCAACTCACCTGTAAGTCCAACCTTCTTCTTGCAGGTATGACATCGATTTTTCTTGGGTTTCTTATTACTAGAGTCATCCGAACTTTTGTCGTCTTCTATTGTGGCGGAGGCAGAGGCGCCACCTACAAATCAAAAATATTTAGTAGTGTGACTAGAGTTACCTCCCTTCATTCAAATTTCTTTACAATGTGATCATGACTTCAAAGTTTCATTGATTGGTGTTTAACACCGTGCTCAAGGGTATTTCACGTATAGATGAAGATGGAGACTCTACCACAACAACAAAATGTGCAGTCACTTCAGTGTTATCGCTGTTGGAAAGATAATGTTCTTCCAGTGCTGAGTATGACAGCATGAATATTATGGGGAAACATAATGCCAGATCGAAAATGGACAGTTCATTCAGTTTCACAATGGCCAAGAAATATTATACCAAACATTAAAAAAAACACTTTCAACAAGATAAATCATAGGCTTTCATAGCAACGAATTTACATTATTTAACTCTCACAAGAAAATTAAAGGTACTATACTGCAGAATTTCAGCCAAAAATCGACTGAAACTAATTAAGCCGTTTTTTTTAAAAACGTTTTTCTAGTATGGTCCGAAGTATAAGCTTTCAGAAAATACCAGCCTCGAGAATGTGCGATATACCGTATTAAAATAATAATAAAGTTTGTAAAATCTATAATGCGACCCGCATTACTAATGTATGCAGGGGGGTTAATGAGCCCTGCCTTATATGGAGGCGGTTTTGTGACTCGGGTAACTCCGTGAATACATTATAACATGTGCTACAGCTGATCAACGGTCGAGTGACTACTGGGCCCGCCTCACTGACCTAATATAGGTCAGTGGCTCGCCTTGGCTTTAAATATTCACGAGGAAGAAGGCCGCGAAATGTTATTTGTGCATATCAAAGAAACTCTTCAAAATACCGTGTTTGGATTTCACGAATATAAAGCTTCATACCAAAATTCTGCGGTATAGTACCTTTAATTGATTGATTAGTTAGTTAGTTATGAACGCTGTGATCAATTATATTTTTCAGCAGTTAAGAGCGACAGTAATACAATAAAACATGAATTTTTTTGAGGTGGAAAAAATAATGTTCCTCCAGTGCCAAGCAATGACAGCAAGACAAGGCTTGGAACATACTGCCCTAAGCTGTACGGCCCTCACAAGAGAAGACATAACATGCTTCCGCAAACATTTAACGTTTACTGACATGATATTAATACTACATGTCGAACTTTGTGATGGGAATCATTCTGTCTTTTCTTGAGACTATGGAACAGACTCCAGAACTAATGCTGCTTATCAAATCATTTAGCCTTGCATCTTGATTTTTTCATCTGTTTAACCGTTTTAACCAGTTTACAGTAACTATATGATAATTCTGCTCTCAACACTTTTTGAGACCGGCCATTATAAGCGAACTGTAGTTTTGATCTAGTTTCTTCTGACCATTTGAGGCTAGTAACCCACAACGTTGGTATTTATTTTTGATAAGAATGTAATATCACATAAAGGGTATTTCACTTATTTATTTGTAAGACCCTGTAGCTGCAACAGTTTACGCTGATGTCAGACTTGGGCCTAAACAAAATTTAATTTTTGTTTTATTATCCTTTCAAGCTTACTTAAATTTGTAAATTTATTTTTTATCACTTAGACTTATCTTTGACTTGTGAACGTGTGGAACTATATAGCACAATGCTATTTCTACTCTAATGGCTTTCAGTTTTAGACTCGCACAGAAGAGTACGGTACAGATGGAATAGTAAAAACTTTAGATCGCAAGTTCCACGGACTGAGATTTTTCTAAGAGCGGATTAACTGTTTACAGGTTTATGTCTTACTCAAGTTTAATTCACTTATATGCGGTGTGCCAGCCCAATGGGGGAATGAAACCACCCTAAGCGCGCCAGCAACATAGTGTTAGCCAAAGGGGTGTCTCAGTGTCTTTGATACACCCTGAAATCCATTTGAGACACCCTAATTCAGTCAAATTTAACATGGGAAAGATAGAAAAAATGTCAAATGAGACACCCTGTTTCTCTGAAAATAGTGATTTGAGACACCCCGTTTTTGATTTCTGGCTAACACTATGGCCAGCAACATAGATTTTTTTGACTGGTGTTTAACGTCTTCTTGGTGTTCCACCTATATATGGCTTTGCAGTGCTGGCATATAGTGAACAACTGGGAAGAAACTACGTAAAAACAACCCGTGAATGGCGGGCAACGTTGAAGACCCAACAATACAATTACCGACAAAAAGACACCCCAACAAATCAGCCACTACAAAACTTCACTATACTTAAGGTCGATAAGGGACTTAAACTTATACTGTGTACAGTGAAGGGGACTGCATTGCTTTGCCTATCCAAGCCATGTTCCGGCCGCTTGAGAGTTTGTAAGATTGACATAAGCCGCGGTTACATGGGCAATCGAAAAGGTGAAATAAACTGAGCTGGCTCTGATCCGCACTAGAGCTGGCTTTGATTAGTTCGCCAATTATTGACAGTTTGCGGTTACACAGTACTTTTGACAGCCCTGCCAGCAAGCGTCGAGGGAATCTTGGCACACTGCCAGCTAGCTTGATCGAGCGGCTACACAATGGAAAAACGTCACAGCATTCCAAGACAACGTCACAGCATTCCAAGAACGCTACCTGTAGGTGAACTAAACTGATGCGGATTATTGTTTACCCATCAAATTTGGTGGGTCAAAAAAGGTGGTCTATTCTGACCCGGATCAGAATTAGTCCACCTTTTTTTGTCCGTGTAAACGCAACCATAAATCTGATCTGGATCAGAGCCGGCTCAGACCCACCAATTTTTTGGCTATAGTTTTGACTGTGTGATAATTTAATCATATTGGCAAGTAAGTTGTTGGGGTCATTCACCTCTCACTGAGAAACCTTGAAGTGCTCGCCGTTGCTGAACTTTCTTTTCATACACCAATGAACCTAGAATTATTGTCGCTTATATAATAAGCGTTTCAAAAATCCCAGTAGAAACCCTGATCATATCGGTAAATAACAAATTATAATAACAAACCTGAAGCTCCTTCGTCGCTATTATTGTCGTCCGAGCTTTTTCCTGGCATGGAAAGTACTGGCACGGTGGGGCTGGCAGTATCCACCACAGAGTTAGACAGGCAGACGGAGCGAACACCGGCCTGGCCCGAGCAAGTCTCTTGAATAGGTGTGCCCACATTTTCTAAAACATTAATATCAGTAATATAAATGCACATGTAAACTTATTCACATATAATTATATAAATGCGGAAAATGCCAATAAGATATCATGTAATTTAAGGCGCAACACATAACCATAATCAAACGCATGTTTGATTTGGATTTTTACGGTTAATTCACTTTTTTTTAAGGTTATTTCACTCATTTGATTGGACAAAGTAAACATTTTGGGAAATTTTAAAGGACATTATCAATTGATACCAGAAATGTACTGAGAAATTGTGTTTGACACCAACTAAAAAGTGAAAAAGAAAGTTTTAAACGTTTACAATATTCTCTTACAATCGTCCTTGGTGTAAAAACACCATAAAAAGTATAATATTCTTCAAATTAATAGAAGAGGTAAAGACAGAAGAAGAAAACAAAAAAAAAAATTTAGTTTCATTTCCTAATAGGGAATTCGCAAATATAAAATGTTGAAAACCCCAGTTAGAAAAATAGACCGTAATGGCAGTAACAATCGTCCTTGGTGTAAAAACACCATAAAAAGTATAATATTCTCCAAATTAATAGAAGAGGTAAAGACAGAAGAAGAGAACCAAAAAAAAATCTGTCTAAGATAGACTTACAAAATGATACAATAGACAGATCTCAGAAGTTAGACAAGAGATAGACATAGTACCGAACAATGAAGATTTGTTTAATTTCTTAGATTGGGCTCTCTGGTGTTCTTAATTTCAGTTCGATTACGGCTTGCCAGCCTGATGCGTGAAAGCATTAGCAATTTATTTATTTCATTGGCTTTTAAACTAGTAAGATGGCTTTGGTTCCCAGTGTATGGTAGAAAAACAGGAAGAAACCTTGTAAAACCACACTCCTCAAACTCTGAGCCACCAGAAAACTTCCCTATATACCTACATGTAAGGTCGGTACTTATTACGGTACATTGTGGGCAAGTCCCCAACGCTCAACCACAAAACAATGTTCACACACACACGACATTTGTAAACAAAACGGAACACAAACAAATTGACTTTCTGATGCTTCTCAGCTCAGATAGCAACAGAACACGGGAAGCTCTCATCCAACCACCCACAGAGACGCTATAGAAATTCTGCGAAGAAAGTTTGTCTGTTAGTGAGTTACCTAATGAGGCCTGTGCCAGGGCAGAAGAGACACTGGTTACTGACCCATCCTCACCTGGGGAACCTAGGCCGTTAACGGGCGATGAGGAGTTATTCTTCCTTTTCAGGGCATCTTTGTAACATTTTGAACACATTCCGTCAAAGGAGGCGTTTGCATAAAATCCACATCCGGCTCGGCACAAGGTAGCCGGCGGCATATTCTGGTTACCGTTTTGCTCCATGGTTTTCTGTTCTTCCGTTTTTTTTAATATAAATTTCTATTGGCGTTTCGCCGGTCACTTTACTCTGTGGCCAGCAGCTAGCAGTCTGTTTTGAATTTCTTATCTTATATAATGAGGTTACTGTTGCATTAGTTCTTATTTGAGGTACGGCGTCTGCAAAATACAAAAATTTAAAGGCTGAAAGGCGCTGTGAACATATTAATTCAAATGATAACATGGTAAAACTGTTATGTGGTTTGTGGTTAATGTCTTTCTTACATGTATGACTATTTCACTCATTTGACAGCGTGGTGGATAAAAAGGATAACTATGCAAAATTTTAATTAATAAGTAAATGGATTGCTGTTAAACTGCAAGCCCTCCCTGTTTCAAATTCCTTAATGATTTGTTTGTTTGTTTGATTGGGGTTCTACGTCGTACTCAAGGTTATTTCACTTATATGACGGCGGGCCAGCCCAATCGGTGATGGAACCCATCTTAAACGATCTGAAGGAAACAGTTATGTTCACAAGATCGATCATGGGTGAGGTTTTGGGAACATGGTATTTTGAACATAAACAAGACTGTCTTACTAAACTAGTGAAATTTATAACCAATATCTGATACTTTTGATCATTGTTGCTGAAATTTCTTGCCTGTGGTCAAAGTTATTTTGACATGTCCACAATCTGACAGCACTCTGAATGGCGCTTCTAGCACTTTGTTCAAGAATGTTTAAATTTTAGTTTCATTTCCTAATGGGGAATTCGTAAATATAAAATGTTGAAAACCCCAGTTAGAAAAATAGACCTTAATGGCAGTTTAGAAACCATACTGTACAAGGTCAAACATGCTAAAAAGGACAAAGGCTAAGTACATATATAACAGGAAACTGAATAATCTAAACTGATGCAACAAGTATTAGTATTAACAGGAAGATATAAATTCTTACAGAAAAATAAAATAACTTGTTTAAAGAACCCATAGTGTGGCAGTGTATCTATAAACACAGCAAAGTTTAAATTGTATATACATATAGTAACACAAGGAAATTTCACTGAGCTTAAAATAAACTTTTGACAGTTTGTGACATCTTCATTATATTCACCTAATATTATACAACTGTGAAGTATTTCTTGAATAAAGATTGATCAGATGAGACATTCATTTCATTCATCACATGTAACAGGATGCTGTAAGATGGAAAAGGTCGTATATATATAAATTACAATTTGAAAGGTAAATGCATGACAAGGCAAATATATACTAAGCCAGGAAGGATGGCAAGATGAGATCGATTTTGCTCAATTTACACAATTTTACAAAGCTGTTATAACAATATTTCGCCCATCCTCACCAAATTTGAAAGCTTTATGAAACCTAATAAACACACAACCCTTACTTGATTCCTTAAAATTGATTATAAACCGTGTTCGTAGGTCGAAATATTGACTTTTACGAGAACGATATAAAGCGATATTGTTTTCGTGGAACAAAATGGCGACTGCATTTTTTTGTTGTCTCACCATATCGCTTCCATACGAGAATAACAACAGAACTAATCAAAATATCTTACCAGAAACGCATCAGACAAAAGTAAAAATATATCAGCTCTTAAGACTTACGTTGAAAGTGGTAATTTTTAAATGTTTTGTTGTTGTTTTTTCGACAGGGACTGAGACGAAGAACGTCTCCTTCGGTCTCCCTTCAGTTTCTGGCTAGGATTGCCTAAATCATGTGACCTAATTCGACGCTACCCATTGGTTGACTCATTTGTGAAAACGAGACCATCCTTTGTGACGTAAGAAACTCCGGGAATGTTCGTCGGCAGTCGGAAACCGAGGCGAATGACTGATAAATATAGCTACTTTCTTGTATGACTGAATTTCCCTAGGCAACACGTCATCGACCCAGTTTTTTCACTTTACATCTTTAGTAACAGGGTATGACCCCGTTTAGGCAAAGTTTCTTTGTTATTTTCAAATGCGCCTCAGGGAAAATGATCAACAATTGAAATAAACAAAACAAACATGCCTTTGGACACGCCCACTATGTGTTCCTAAAAAAATCAATCGCTCATTCAGATTATATATTCCGATTTTAGTAACAGGTCATTCTTGATACTGATTTATTGTATGAACAAATATGAATGATCTTCTTTGTGATCAATTTAATGTTGTCCCTAAGATACCAATAAGCAGATTTATACAATAAACTAAAGTAGAAAACTGCCCAGTCAATCCTTAACGAATCCAGGCGTATATGCATATAGCCTATAAGTCTAATTCTTATTTTCACTCTATAGGCCTATATCAAAGGATAAAAAAAAGTCCAAATGCTTAAATCGTTGTATTTATAAATTCCCTATTTATATGGTTTCTTCAGTAATAGTAAATCTTATTTTTGTTAGGGAAATAAGATATAAAGAAACCAGGTAATCTATGCGCATGCCAACTGTTTTTGTTATTCATACTATGGGTGAGAAACTGTAGGCCCCCTATAACTAACTGTATACGAAAGCTTGTTTACAGCTTTTCTTTCTCCACCGGTTAGTGTATTGCGTTTGTTAAAAATAAAGGCCAAATATATATACATCTGCCTCCTGTAGAACTACATGACTGCCGGAAAACATATTCATCGTCTATCTTTCTAGACCTTTTGGCATTATACCAATTATAAAATTGTGCTTTTGACGCAGTTGTCGACAGTGTAAGTTCTGGTACACGCCGTGCATAAATCCGTATAATGATTATTGAAGTTTTATTGATTTTCGAGACTATTAAAAAAGAAGGAAATAAAGAAAGAAAGAAAGAAAGAAAGAAAGAAAGAAAAAAATAGACAAATGAAAGAAGCACTGGTTTAAAAATCACAGAACTAATACAGTGAACAATTTTACGTGTTCGTGTAGGCCTCGTGTAAGTCCTATACGTGAGAAACTGTGGTACTGATCATTTCAACAACAAAAAGGACACAAAAACTCACCACATGACATATCAATACACTAACAAATTCACGAAATAAGTTACCAAATTGTCAGAATCAGCCACTTCTTCTTATTTCGCAGATTTCGTTTCGAGTTTTTCTCTCAAATATATAATATTTCTAAACATAACACACTTTTGTATATTGGTCATTTTAACAAAAACGAAAATGGAAAGCCTCACCACGCAGACGCAGGTGTAAAACACCAATGAAAAGAAGCCGCTAATTGGCATAGCTCTGGAATGTACGATCACATTGATGGCAGCCAATAATTGACTAGTTCTATCAATTAACGGATTAAAAGTAGGTCAAAGTGTGCGCTTGTTAGGTGTTAAATTTGACTAATTTAAGTAACACCTGTGTTTGAAACATCTGGAATTCTGGCACCATACCAATCATCCAATGGTGGTTTCTTTTTATTCGCGAGGTGTGATGCGACAAATATAAAAACATTTAAAAAAAAAATGAAACCTTTGAGATTTCGACACTTTTAAATCTAAGCAGAGTAAACGTGATGTAGAAGACATGTATACAAAATTGAAACGAATTTAGAGCGAAAGTTGTTACAAAATCGTAAAAAAAAACCCGTCCAAAACTCATTTTATAGAAATTGAAGACGCGCAAAATTGAAAAGGTAGCCTATTTGTTAAAAAATACGTTGTGGAATTTAATTATTCTATTTCAACAACAAATGTCCGTTACATTAAAGTAAAATAAATAGTAGAAAGGAATAGAGAATGAATGGAGAGCAGCCGCTGTGTAATTGGCTTAACTTAGATATGAAGGATCACCTAGATTGATGGCCGCGAACAATAGACCTGCTAACAATTAGCGGATATGCCGCCCTATAGGTCTATACGTGTGTGTTTGTTTAACCAGTACAAGGTGCTAAGTTTGAGAAGTTTAGGTAACACATGTGATTGAAACATCTGGACGCATCCAAGCAGCACTCTTAATTAAATATATGTACTGTCAACGAAGTAGGGGACAGAAGCGACAACCTTTCAGACCTTGGTTGTGTTTTCTTCTTTTAAAGGCATAACTATTTTTGTAAAGAGTTTAAACACTGGCACAGGGATATCGACTGATTAAATCCGATAAATCATCATCATGTTCTAGATAAACTCTCAGAGACAAGTTTCTGGATATATATTGATCTCGTGTTGTTATGGGTAACCTACAGACGTCTCGAGAAAAGGTAATTAGAGTTGGATGGCGGGAACATGTGGTGAATATATAGCACACATAGAATATATAGCCAGATGATAAATATATCATCCAAATACTTAAGGTACAACATAGTCTGTTTAGCACACTTCCCAAGAGCTTCGATTCCCCCCTCTGTCACAAATTAAGATAAAGGCACAGTTGGGACTAAATCTTTTGCCCATAGCACAGCCTTTGATTTGCTGGTAAATTTGACCATGAACTCGAAATCATAACATTTCAAACTGAATTCCAGTAGCTTCAATAGGCCTACCTCTGTAGTGGAATGGTGAGGGTCGGAATACTTATGCAACCCATTTTCACAGACCAAGGGCCCGCTTCAATATCAATATTTGTGTATGCCCTACATTGATTTTACGTCCAAGGTCACTAATTAGACGTCTTTGTTAACCTGAATATCAGTTAACTTATTCAGGAAGTTCTCGGTGTTTTTAATAAAATTGGGGTGCCTGTCAGCGATTGGTTTCAGATAGTAGTCAATAAATTCTCAAATCTGCTAAGATTCAGAACCACAATCTGATATTATAAGTCTACCTGGGGGCATAGACGGTTGAGCTTATTTCTCCTGTGGTTTGTGAATTTTCGGAAGACTGCACAAAAGCCTATTTTTAGAATCTCGTCATGCGAGTAAATAAACCGCTTGCCTAGAAGTAAGGATTTTTTGATCCTCTAAAGAAAGGATTTTTTCGTTGAAATTCATCCTATTTTCCGGCCAAACAGGATTATCTATTTTCTTAAATAATGATCAGGGTTACTCAGTTGTCATTCTGCTTCATATATGTAATCCTGCCTTACCATTACAACCTTAGCAGGCCCTTTATCAGCTGGTTTGATAACGATATCTCGATATTGGCGAAGCTTTGAGATAGATTGCCCTTCCGTCATGGTGCGATTATGATGTTCTTAATGTTGGCAACATACTCAAACTTTT
>JAVFBZ010187020.1:0-14874 GCA_032466195.1 Katharina tunicata
CGAGAAAAGCCTGTGTTAAAGTAGCTGTAGCATCGCAGGATTCGAATGGAACAGGTTCGTTCCGAGTTGTCGTAGTAATTCTTCCACAGATGTAGTTCCCTCCTAGAAAAAACTTGAGGCTGTGCTGGCACTCAATTGACTTCGTGCGGAAGGTATCCAAACTGACCTGACAAGGATCGGTGTTCGGTAACAGGGAATCGTCCCAATAAAAATGGAATCTGATATCCCCGCTGTGGATGAACGCAGCCACTGGCATGACTGGAGAGAAACCCCCGGTGAATACCCAAGGTGACGTCGACAGGCCAAAGGGTAGAACTTGGAGAACAGGAAAACTGGAGAGTAGAACCCGAGAGACTGATCTGATGTTGAAAGTTGTCGCACTGCCCCTTTGTCTAACAAGGGCTGTACTGACGACATTAACTGGGGAGAATGATCGAGAACAACTGGAATACGAGGCCGTTTGCTATTCACTACCAGGCGGGCACGACAGCCAGGTCCAAGCTGTAGTCTTGGCGTAGTTTGGACCACTCAGGGTTCCGCTCGAATCAGACGCCAGTTCTGTCACAATAACTTAGTTTTCCTCCTACTGGGAGATCAGTTTTTAGTGACAATGAAAAGGTAGGCAGTGACCAATCTGACAGTTATACAGACTTTCGTGCTCGTCTGGTAGTGAATCAGTATCAGCCAGTAGATCCTTCCTGCGCTGGCGCTTGATCAAAGACAGAAGCTTACCAGCCAGGCAATGAGCTCGATAGGATCTGAACTTCAGTTAAACCAACTTGAACGAATAGCCGAAAGCTAAAGTGCGGGACAGCACCCTGTGTTCCCAGACGGTCACCCATCTACGTACTCACCGTTCAACGTTGCTTAACTTCAGTGATCAGACAAGAACCGGGGTTTTCAACGTTAAATGGCTGTAGACCCCTTTGATCTAATCTCAGGGGGCGGTGTCATGTTGTCAAATAACGATACAAATGAGCCACAAGTCATTATACTGACGCTCCCATGTCGAATCAAGTTCTACCTCCTTGTCTGAAGGGGAAGACTATAACGGCCAACAAGTCCACAGGCACAACATAGTGAGGCAGTCAACCCGACACTGGTACATGCGGTGATACCAGGTTATTGAGAGAGACAGTAGCTGCAGAAAACCGGTTAAATCAAACAAATTCAGCTATCGAATTAACTACTGACGACAATGCTGTAACTGGGACAAAACATTAACATCCGACAGTGAAAGTGATGAATGAGACTGGAAAGCCTGGACCGAGCCAACAACAGGTACACTGGACGGTCTTTGGAGACCCACTTCCGGAACAGGCTTGATAAAAGTACCGGAATCCCAACCGGAAATGAATGAAGACATCGGGAAAAGAACCCTACTGAGACCAAAAGTAACAGGCACACCCGAACTGGAAATTGAGGGCTAACCGGAACCGACAAACTAAAAAACAGAACAGGAAACCAAGGGCCTAACGCTGCGGGAGAGGCCGGAAGAAGGCGATCGGAACCTGGCACACGAGACGTCACCGGCAAAACAGACGGTCTAATACGTTGCAGACAGGAAATGCCAACGGTCAAAACCAGATCCGGAAACTTGATCGGACCAAAACCTGAAGGGGCAGGAAGATGAGGAAGTGGTCCAATATGTCGTAGACTGGAAGTGCCAAAAGCCAAAACGGGAACCAGAAACTTGTTCGAACCAAAACCAGAAGAGGCAGGAAGTTGATGAAGTTGACGGACTACCAACTGGCCGGAAATGGAAGGCTGAACCGACCACACCTGCATACGGAAATCAAGGGGAAACTGAACATCCTGACCACCTAGCTCCACATGAGACGGAAACTGATGTGCGCTAGTATCATCTCCGAGAGTCGACTGTAAAACAGCACAAAACAGCTGACCACAACTCGCATGTTGAGCAGCCGAAACCGAAACACATACGTCAAACGGAAGTAGATCCTCTTCCTGTCTACCTAACACAGCAGGCAACGACACAGTCCGCGTCTTGTGTATCCGCCGGCACCGGAACTGCAGATGACTGGATGGAAGCCGGAAGCAGAAGTGCTAACGAAAACTGGATACCGGAAACCGGAAGCGGACGATCAGATGATGGCTGGCTACCGGATCCCGAACTGGAAACACAGGAAACGGAAGTCGTCACCGGAACATGGAAGCGATGTACTCGTTCACCTTCGGTCCCGCTATGACGTTAACGACAAAACAAAGGTATCGCGGTCTTCTTTGATACTGAAGCCGGCACAGGTCTAGACATACGCAGGCATGCCAACATGTGATGTTTGAAAATCCTAATGTCGAAGGCGGTTTTTTTTGGGGGGGGGGGGGGGGGGGGGGGGGGGGGTGGGTTCGGGAGGGGGTGTTCCCCTCCTGTTTAGGGGGGTTTGGGGGTACTCCCCCAAGAAAATTTTAAAACTTGAGATTCTATTTGGTGCATTCTGGAGGAATCTGAGGCACTTGCAGCATTAATTCATTTAGGCAAAATTATAAGGTTTTTGAGAATCACATTCCGCCATGTTTGTCTGTAGGCTGTAACGCAAAGAAAGAGGGGAATGTGTGAAGCGATCTCATTGGTCAGCTTACATCTATTGACCAATCACAGACTACGTCTCCGAGTTATTGGGACTCGTGTCGACAGGAAGTCACAGACGAGTTACTTCTCTTAGCTCAATCAAGCTTGGCCGTTTGATGCATCGGTCGAACGGAAAGATATTTCTGTTTTTTTTTTTCATTTCCATCGAAAATAAATACTGAGTAGCCGATTTTTTAACTGGGACGGCAATATTTTGCCGTCCCCAAACAAATTTTACGGCTGCTTTCCCAAGGCGAAAAATTGCAAATTGGCTAAAAATCGTAACAATTGATGACTCGGGCGTAATGGCGTAATTGGCACAGTAAAAAAATCTTAATCATTACGCCTATATCGTAATGGTTGGCATGTCTGCATACGGCCTTAACCGCTTGCTCTGATATCACTCACCGACAACGACCTAAAACCTGTAGGAAACATAGAAACATGGGTATACAATTTCCCATTCCCTAAAATGCCAGGCCAAGATACAGATGCCCCCCCCATCCGTTATAGAGCTAGTTCTCGGCAATTACTGGGCCGAGACACGGCCTCACTATACAGGTCCCTGGACACCAGGCCGGCCAGTCTCTCTCATAGCCCACATAACATGATGACACCTCGTTAACAGACCAAGACAGATATTCCTGGCATCTGATCTAGGTCGTACATAAGGTATAGCCACGAAATGCCAGGCATACCGAATGACGATCCCAACTAGGTTTAGATACGCCACAACAAATACACACAGACATTACAATAAAGAATACTACTCTTTCTACCAAGAGTGAAAAATTATGTCTTTCACTCGTGGAGCTGAAGAAATAACAGGATTTGGGCATGTCCGCACTGTCCGATCTAGTGAGTCGGTGAGGGCCCAGAGAAGGGTTAACGTTTGAATTCTTCTGTATAGTAATAATAATTGCGTAAAATTGCATTAGTCTTTGGAAGTAAGTTATTATGTAAGAAACTTTTACATTCATCTGAATTTGTATGCTCTTCTGTTACTAAATCTTCTAAATTCCAACAAAGGACTCCTGTTGAGTTAAAGTGGCTAATGGAACCATAGAATGTCTTCCAGTTAGGGTGCCCAGAAAAAATCGGTATGCTAAATGAATAAATTGTAACATGTGACATTAAAAGTTTCCGTACTGACCTGCTTCTTGCTAATCTCCCCAGCACTGAGGAACAGATCTTTCGTTGGATCTGGCAAATCCAACTGCACAAAAAGAAAAATCCAATTAGTATGTTCAGTTGTTTATCAGTCATTATTACAATTTCTAACTCGTTACTCTACTTGTCAAATTTGTAGCACAGTTTCTATCTTGAGAGCAATCTCGCAGAATAGTCACAATAAAACTCCTGATGAGGTTGATGAGATAGTTTTGATTGGCCAGACAGTCAACAGTCCCAGATAGTACATTTAAATCTTCAGCCATCATGAACGGTCACACTTTGACAATTTGATTAATTAAGTGGTGTAAAGGGTTTTCGTGTTTGGTAGTGATCTATTGGACCAAAAGTTAACATAAAGCTGTATGCGCAATAAAAAGGAGCGTATTGCCAGACCTTTCTAACCTCATCGGCAGATGCCAGAAGAGCATGCCAAGTCCAGAGAAATGGGAGGTAATCATCCATTTTAGCAATATCAGGGGGCAGGGGAAACCCCGGGGAATCTGTGAAGTGGATCTGCCAATATGTGTTTCTTCCAGAAATCTCCTGTTTGGCCGGATGCAGACTAAGCATGTCTTCACTTTCAGCTGGAAACAGATATTTCACTAAAATGTCACTTGTGTCGTTATTCACAGTAGAGGAAGCAAAAATAAAAAGATTAAATAAACTTTCTCAATAAAGAGTAATCTGACCAACATTGTAAGGCATTACTTTAAGCTAACCCTATGTAGATCACTAATATGATAATTCTCTGGTCTTTGACTAGTTTAGGTATTGCATGTAGGCCTACTTAGTTCATAAAGAGTTTGAGTACAGGTATACATGTAGTTATATCACCTCTAATAAAGCAGAGAGGATGAAACCATAGGGTTGAGGTATTGCCCACCAAGTGTCTAGAAGGTCGTTCTAAATTCAGCATCCTGCTATTTGGTAGAAGAGCAATGGCAGAGCCTGTAAAGAAGCAGAGGATAAAATTTAAAAAAATAGATAATTATCAGTGATTTTCGTTGTTGTTGTTGTTGTACAAGATTAAAAGAACAAAACGGCAATATTTACTTGATATATCACACATCTGACAAAGTGTTAATCCTAAAAATAGATTGTTTGTTTAATTGGGGTTTTACGCCGTACTCAAGGTTATTTCACTTAAATGACGGCATGCCAGCCCAATCGGTGAAGGGAACCACCGTAAACCATGCTGGCAACATGCAAGACAGGACAAAACATTACATAACAAAACACGACGCCAAAACAAATCCGCCTCCGGTGCCCCTCCTCAAAATTGAGGGAGACAGGAAACTGGTAGAACCTTAAGTATAAACTGGTATAATTTTGCATATGGTTTCATAAATATGTAATTTACTTCTTCAGATGTACCAGTTTATTATAAAAGTGATACCAGTTTCCTGTCTGTCTCTATATTTAAGCCTATCTATCTGATACACTTTATGAACAAATGGTGCAGTTAATACTGACCAAAATCCAAAACAATGAATCATTCGTCTAAATCAATGCACCAGTCAGTCCACATTATAACAAACAATCGTTAAAACAAACCGCAGATTCCTCAAAAAGGAGGACAATCCCGGATTGCTGATAGGCAAGTACATGTATTTCCAGATACCTTTGTATTCAATCCAGATTTGCTAAAGCTCTCAACAGTGTTTCGTAATACATTTAACTAAACTAAATGAAACAGTTCAATACGAATACAAAGAATGCACTGAAGTGACAAATTGCGCAAATAATACTTATCAAAATGCAAAACAAATAATCATTTGTCTAAAGCAATGCATTATTTATTCCACATTATAACGAACAGAAAAACAAACTGAAGCTCTCCGCAGTGTTTCATAATACATGTAACTTGACTAGATGAAACAGTTCAATACGAAAACAAAGAATCCACTGAAGTGACAAATTGCGCAAAAAATACTGATCAAAATCCAAATTATGCAATGTGTTCACTTATCGTCTGAACTTTCGTGGAATTGGTAGTCATTGGATGACAGATCGTCGTCTGAAAGACTGTCACCGTCCGAGTTTAGAGTGTCTTCCAGAATATCGACTAGTGATTGCGGCAAAATCGCTTCATCTGGCTCCTAGCGTTATCTATTATGGTCCAACCATGACTACTGGTACAGAGACATCTGGCTTCCATCGATGGGCACGCTTCCAAACTCCAACTTGGAAGTTCCCCCGTCTAATATGCTGATGGAGACAACTCATTGTGATGTTCATATTTTACACCCATCTGAATAGTAGCGTTGTTGGAGTTTAATAAATTGTATGTCAGAGGCAAAATCTACCAGAGATAATATGTGACATTCTTAATAGAGCAAAAAGGGGAGTAATTCGTGTATCTTAAATCTATTTTGTGTCAGTGATGTTTTTTTGTTCAGGGCCTTGACTCTTAGCAAGACAACTCTGGTATACGTACTCAATGGCGACTTCACTGTGAGTGGGGCACAAATCTCACTTAATGACAAGAAATCATTTTGATAAAGTGTCTACAGACAGACAGGTAGTCAGACAGATGGAGAAACAAATGACAGACACCGAACTATGATAACAAATTGAAATGAACAACTGTAATGGCCAGATTAATTTCGATTGCAACCCACATGACTGCGGTTGAAATAGTCGCATCACATTTGACAAAAAGCAGAATGGGGATAATCCGTTTATGAAATTATAAAGTCTGCTCGACGGGAGGTTGACAACTGAGAACTAATCCTAATTTAAATCACGCATTTTTTTTAAATTAAGGCAGCTGTAGACTGAAAATCTACAAGAGTTTCTCGACGACGACCGGTTATTCATACTGATATTCTGTAGGCCTATATAGCCTAGGACTTAGGCCTATTTTAGTTCAAGGCTGAAAATAAAATAATAATCCGTACAAGGCTTTAAATAGTGCAGGCAAGCAGAGTAGACCACACTATTAAAAGTATAATTACAGAATTAAAGTGCCGTTTATAGTATATAGTTTCTGAGGTTTATAAGCCTATAATCCTCACCGGTAACTTAAATTTATAAATTCCTATCACATTAAATGCCCACATACAGGGTTCGAATTTGGGAAAAATCTCCACCAGTCCGTCAGACTGGCAATCTAAAATTTTTACCAGTTTTTCGGAGTTACACCACGTATTAGACCAAATAAAAAAATAAAAAAAATGGGAAGCAAATTCAAGTAATCAAAGGCCAGTTGGTCGAAGAAAGTTTTGTTTACCGTTGATCTCCTATATGTTTAGGGGCCTTTGAAATGCACTCAATGTGAAATGAAACCATGTAGCGCATGTGGCATATTTTGGGTCTCACCATGGAAACACAGACTGTTTTCCCTCACTTTACAGCTGGCTGGTTGAAACTCTTGTGATGGGCTATTCCAAAAACAGAACGAAAAGTTGACTCGCCGACAGTCTACTTCTGCTGAAACTTACGTCTGATTGGTCATGGAAAACTGTCAAAGTTTAAATTGACACATTGGCGCATGTGTTGCTAAATCAAGAAACTAAACAATATCCAGACACAAATAATTAAACAACGCATTTTCCTTGTTGTCACGCAGTTATCGGTTTCGATATCCAAAACATTAAAATCCCCATAACCATCACAGTTTTTAAATGAACAACAACTAACAAAACTACAGCATTCTTTCTTCCAGACTCTCAGGTTTTCTTTTTTCCAGACTACTACATTTGTTTTGTTTTTCTTTCCAGAAATTAACTAATCTGATTGGCCAAATGTAGAGTGTCGTGTGATAAATCACTTATAGCATGTCGACTTGGCGATTAAGGGTTAATTCAATCGGGGGCTACATTATACATATTATTGAGTTCGAATCCTGGTGAAGGCAATCAAAATTTTCTTTGTCTACACTTGTACAAAAATATATCATAGAGAAGTAGGTAGTTTGCAAAGATCAAAGAACAGTGAAAACCTCAGGCTATTATCCAAGTCAAAGGGATAGACAGCTGCGACTAGCAAGGCTGGCTGACATTCCTTATTGGGTAAGGCTTGCATTGGTGACTCTGTATATTTCGATAATGAGTGAAATATACATGCCTCTTATTGGCGACGTATAATAACCGGACTGTTTATTTCTTTGCAGTTATTTCGTTCACTCTTCGCTTTTAACAACCATTATCACCCAGTCGCAGTGATGTTTGCCAAGGACTGTTGTCACTTGTTTGGCTGCTAGACTGAGAATCAACTTGTGCAGCAGAAATATGGCGGGTCAGTTTTCATTCAACCAGAGAGCGCGGTTGTAACAATAATCATAATGCTCAAGATTTCGTTTCTTTCATGAGTTATAGTTTTGTATGTACGCGCCAGCAAATCCAAGTTGTATTGGTTTTGGGTGACAAGTTAAAGTCCTTACATTTCACTCCACTTGTTTGAGTTCATCCTGTCGTGTTCCTACTAAAGAACGTAACATGGTGTCAGAAGATAGGTGAAACAAGCTCTCTGGAACAGATCGGCATTGGGATTGTTCTTCAGGAATGTGCGATATTGACCAAATCTGTTGTGATCGGCAAAACCTCGTGGGTAAACTGTAGACTATACCCCCGTTAGTAACAACGCTCAATATTGTTTACAGAGTGGTACAGGCCAATTGCAAAAATAACCACATTGAGATTGAATATAAACAGTATAGTGGGGAAAATAACCCAGTAGAAAAAATTGAAGTAACATTTAAAGCATATACACATAAACAGTAAACTGTACACAAGTATAGTATGTCTGCCCAAGCTGACCATTAATCCCAATAAACATTCAATTCCCAGCTAAAATGGATTTCAGAGGCAATGTAGCTAATAAGTGGAAAAATTAAAGAGAATTTGGGAAAATTATGAAATAGCAGAGACATGATACAGAGAACTACTACCTACCTTACATGCATAGGGCCAGATGCTCTTAATGTATATGACGGGCTTGTCTTTGCAAATGACCGGGAACGTGGTGATGTCAATGTAGTTTTACAAAAGTTTGACTGAGCCAAACAAATGAGACATTTGAACAACTCTGCTTTAATAGACGAGACCAAGAATCTCACGAAAACATTGACACATATGCAGCTATTCTGAGAAAGCTTGCTAAGACATGCAATTATGGCGAGTTAGAAGATGATTTAATTCGAGAACGTATCGTCGTGGGAATAAGAGACAATACAACCAGAAAAAAGTTACTTCAACAACCACATCTACGCTTAAAAACGTCTATTGACATATGTAGGGCAAATGAGACAACAGTTGAACAATTAAAAACTATGGTTAGTGAGGAAGTACAATATGTACAAAGAAAGGGATCGTCCAGAAAACCTCACAAAACTAGAGAAAGGGGAACAAGTAATAAAAACTTTGAATTCCAAAATACAGAAGAAAAAGAATATAAATTCTGTTGTAAAATTCATGTTTGGAAAAAGAAAGCTTGTCCAGCGTGGGGGAAAATATGTGATCGCTGTGGTGGTGAAAATCATTTCAGTGTAAAGTGTGTTAAAAAGTCAACCAAGAATAATTATAGAATGTCAGTGAGTTATGTACACGATGATTCGTCTACAGATAGTGAATGTGTGCTCACTGTGACAGAAGGAAACATTAACTCTGTGAATAATGACATGCATCTAACTAGAATACATGCAGCTATGAGTGTGAATGATCAAATAGTAGACTTTCAACTACATTGTGGCTTAACAGTTAATGTTTTACCTGTGACCCTCTACAAAGAATTAATGGATGACAAACAACTGAGAAAGTTTGAAAATACCAGCACAACCCTTATAATGTACAACAAAAGTAAAACACAGCCAATTGGTAAAAAGAGAATAACTGTCAGGAATCTGAATAACAAGAAGAAATATAATGTAGAGTTTCTGAATGTAGATGGTGACATCAAACCTATTTTAGGTTCTAGGGCTATACAGCAAATGGGTTTGATAAGTGTTAATACAGGAAATTCTCTCAAAAGAACTGCCTGTGAATGAAGTGAGCAATATTCCAGCTCAATTAAAACAGTTTCCGGTGAACACTAAAGTTAGGCTACAGTACCTGGATAGAAAATTCAGTGATGTTTTTCAGGGTGAAGGTAACTTGGATAGTAAATTTGCTCTGAAAGTGGATAAGAATGTTTAACCTGTTCAATTACCTACACGGAAAATACTGTTAGCTCTGAAAGCTAAGGTGAAAACTGAACTTGATAGGCTAACTGAACTTGACATTCTTGAACTGGTAAATACTCCTTCAGATTGGATCTCATCACTGGTGGTCGTGACTAAACCGTCTGGGAAATTATGGCTGTGCATCGACCCCAAACTAGTAAATAAAGCGTTAAAAAGAAATCATTATCCCCGCCCTACAATTGAAGACATTCTTCCAGAACTGTCCAAAGCATGTGTGTTTTCTGTGCTTGATGCTAAAAATGGCTTTTGGCAAGTAAGTCTGGATGAAGAAAGTAGTTATCTAACAACTATTGGAACTGAGTGGGGATGATATCGCTGGAAAAAGATGCCTTTCGGGATTTCAAACTACGCTGTCATGAGGTCACATACATATACATATAACAGCCAATGGATTGGGCGTTGACCCTGAAAAAGTGAAAGCTATTATAAATATGCCTAGCCCTCAAGATAAAGCAGGAGTACAGAGGTAACTCGGAATGGTGACCTACCTCCAGATATTCAGACCGTGTTTGTCTGAAATTACAGCGCCTCTGGGAGACCTGCTTAAAAAAGAATCAGTTTTTCATTGGAGGATGATGTTCATGAACTGACACTTAATGAAATAAAGAAAGTTTTGTCTGCAGCACATGTACTGAGCTATTATGATCCAGCAAAGGAAACTGTGTTACAATGTGATGCCTCTCAATCAGATTTAGCAGATGTCTCCTTCAAGATGGACATCCTCTGGCATATGCGTCTCGTTCACTAAAACTGAAGAGAACTACATGTACGCACAAATAGAGAAGGAGCTACTGGCTGTAGTGTTTGGTATGGAGCGGTTTCAAAACTATGTTTATGGTCGTAAGGTTTATGTCGAATCTGACCATAAACCCCTTGAAATCATTTGCAAGACATGGTATATGTGATGAGCTTATGTCCGACAATGGAGCTCCATATAACAGTTACGAGTTTAAAAGGTTTATGACAAACTATTACATTGAGCATATCACCAGCTGACCAACATATGCTCAGTCAAATGGTAAAGTGGAGAACTCTGTGAAAATCACCAAGCGTATAATAAAGAAAGCGCTAGAAGATCACGCGTAATACCCCAACAGAAGGGTTTCATTCATCTCCAGCTCAACATCTATTTGATGGACGAACAAAAACATTACTTCCTACTTCCCAAACCCTGTTGAAACCTAAAATTGTTACAAATGTGAAAGGTTAAATAAAAGAACAGAAAAGTAAGCAAACAAAGTATTACAACAAATCTTCAAAGGAACTTTCTTCCTTGAAAGAGGGGAGTGTTCTAAGGAGTAAGCCTGTTGCTCGATCTGGACGATGGGTAAAAACATGTATTGAAGGTCAAGTCGATATTCGTTCGTATCAGGTGAGAACTGAAGATGGTAGAGTCTACAGAAGAAATCGTAAACATCTACGATCGTCTAAGGAACAGTTCAATGTTAGAGACGATCCTACTCGTGTTCAAAATACCATACCCTTCCCTAAACCTGTGCAAGTGCCAGTTATAAGTAAAAACCAAGTTGAAATCCGTGAACACCAACCATTAGCAGTAGCAAGGAAAGCAACCACCACCAGTGAGAGAGAAACTCCTAGAGTTTCACAACAGCAAACTGTGCCTGAAGTTAGATCAACCAGTGGTAGAACAGTTCTTAAACCACCTCACTTAAATGACTATGTAACTTGATTCCTTGACTGAATTATGCGAGTGACATTGTGCTGAATCTAAAGATAACATTTGTTTTGTGTTTGACAATTTTTAGTTTTTATGGACTGTAAGAGTTAATATTCTAGTGTATTCAAACCCTGTGGTGTAGTGTCTTCAGTCACATTTAAAGCAGTACATACCAGATACCACAGACAGGCAGTGGTATAAAAAAAATGTGATCGCCATGCATGTGATGCAAATGCATTCTTTGTTGTTGTTGTAATCTATCTGCGTTGTGACTATTTTCTGATCATCGCATCTAAACTTGGCTGTTTACCCTACAAAAAAAAATTCTTTTTACTGGAGATAGTCTTTAAATTAGACTAAACTACTAATTAGAGCTTTACCATCCAGCAATAAACATTTACTGAAGCTGTGTAGGCCCTATTGGGTGTTGCAGCACCTGTGGCGTTGATATTTTAACTGATGGTCGCGACTATTAATCCATTTCCCCACCCCATTTCGGCGGCTTGATTGATCTTCGACCTTGGTCGAGTCACATTTGACAACTTTGAATGTGTAAAAGGACGATATGAACTCGATCATTCTTGCGATCAAATTTATCGCGCCATTACGGTAGAGCAAAAAGGCATCGTAAAACTAAAATATTTGTTACTACAAATTGTTGCCAGTTTCATGAAATCGTCACTCGCAATTTTCCTGTTGTCTGTAAAGAGTTTTCAACATTCCCTTTTTCAATTTGGATAGGTTATATTCTAGCTCCTCAACAAAATAAGTTAAAGACCACGCGTAATTCATTATATTAGGTCAAACACCTGGTAATTATTGAACAATAACTGGCTTGACAGAGCTAATTGTCTGGGTTGAGGAAATGTAAGAGGCAAAATCTTTGAACCTCTCCACTGAAACCTACAATATTTGATGTGTTATCATGGTGTTGTCACTACATGCAGCTGTGCATGTTTCTTTTCCATGACCGATTGCTCTACTCAAACAGTGATCTGACATGCATTTTGATTGGTCAATTACATTGACAGTTGTCAGAGTGATTTTTTAATAATGTTGTTATAAGATATAATATTATTATACATTGACAGCAGGACAAGGAATATATATTTATATATATTTTTAAATGGTAAAAAAAAATGAATGCACGGTATCGGTACATAATTGTTTTCGGAATTTGTCTCCATTACAGTTTAACTTTTTGTCAGTCACCACACGAGGTGCAAATGTATGGAAAGCTTATTAAATTAATCAATTAAAATTATAATGGGAAATTGGATTTCTAAACAGTTATTCTCAAAAGAAAATGTGCAGTATTTTATACTGAAAAGATGAAAAGTTGTCTGTATTTAAATGCGTTCTAAAAAAAATGATGTAAGCTGCAATTGACTTGGATATAGGCCTACACTGCACACAATTCATCAGGGGAAATTCATGAAGTATTAGGCTATTTAGCCCAAGTAGAAAGTTGTTGGCAAAACTTTCTGAAAATAAATTTGTACATTAGCACAATGTTTTATATAACTATATTTTCAGCATTAAAAATAATTTGTGGATTCGGTATATATTTTTTATTTTTCACTTTGTTTTATTGGTTTTTTTTTTACATTTTTGTTTCATTTAAACAAAAAAGATAAAACATATCACAAAACAAGGCTAACACAGAACAACAGACAAGTCGGCTGAGTGCAGGGGCTCAAAGGGCCAACCCCTTGGCTGTTTCGCCTTGGTCAGAAGAGCCTCATAGGCAGAGATGAGTAAGAAGTGTTTGTACTCCCCAGTCAGGCTCATGTTTTGAGTTCATGTAATCCGTTGTCAATATTATTTGATAATCGTGCGTTGGAAAATTACTTTATGCACACAAACTTTGAACAAGAAAGATTCTAAATTATCACACAAGAGTTAGTTTAAATAGCGTGTGACCTCACATTTTATCTCATTACAAGAAAATATGGATACAAGCTAGACTCTTTATCTACAGATTTCGCTGTTTGGTGACAAGACCTGCTTGGTTTTCACAGCTTGATATTCAAGGCCGTGGCATTTTTACTGGTCTTTTGCGAATGACAGCTACAGAAAAGATACACACTCCTAATATTTAACCACACATGATTAACAAAATTATAAATGTAATTCTAGTTGGAAGCAAAGCTGGTCGACATATTATTGTGTGCTTTTCGGTTGTCATTTTTAACTTAAATTGGCGAGGTCCGAGACTAAGACAAAACAGGCACTTTTCTGCTGCTTTGGATAAGAATTTGCAAGTTTGGAAAAGCATTTAACAGCATGTACACAATGTGGGTACAGTAAATCGGATCATCGAGTCAGGATCACAGGAAGATGCGGCCATCTTCCACATAGGGTGGCCGGAGGGTCCGGCCAACATCCGCATAAGATGTATATTTGGAAAACGACTGTACTGTTCATAATTGTAGACCAGGTTGCAAAGATGCAGAACATTACATGTACATACTTGTAGACCTGATTGCTAAGATGTATATTAGTAAGAGAATGATATGCTAAACAAATTGGATTGATTGATTGATTTCATGCTCAAGGGTGTTTCACATTTAAAAAGGTAATAAATTCCAACAATTAGCTGGGACAATCACATACCCAAACAATGTCAAGTCACTTCAAGTATTAGCTCTGTTTGATATTCTTTCTCCAGTGCCATGTATGACTGCATGAATGTAAGCTCCACAAGTATGACTGCATGAATGTGAGCTCCACAACTATGACTGCATGAATGTAAGCTCCACAAGTATGACTGCATGAATGTGAGCTCCACAAGTATGACTGCATGAATGTGAGCTCCACAAGTATGACTGCATGAATGTAAGCCCCACAAGTATGACTGCATGAATGTGAGCTCCACAAGTATGACTGCATGAATGTAAGCTCCACAAGTATGACTGCATGAGTGTAAGCTCCACAAGTATGACTGCATGAATGTAAGCTCAATAACTATGACTGCATGAATGTGAGCTCCACAACTATGACTGCATGAATGTGAGCTCAACAACTATGACTGCATGAATGTAAGCTCAACAAGTATGACTGCATGGATGTAAGCTCCACAAGTATGACTGCATGAATGTGAGCTCCACAACTATGACTGCATGAATGTAAGCTCAATAACTATGACTGCATGAATGTAAGCTCAACAAGTACGACTGCATGAATGTAAGCTCAACAAGTATGACTGCATGAATGTAAGCTCCACAAGTATGACTGCATGAATGTAAGCTC
>JAVFBZ010187053.1:0-14862 GCA_032466195.1 Katharina tunicata
TTATCCCGCTTTGTATTAAAGAGATAATTCTATTAATATTTCGCCTATGCGTTTCTTTTTTGACAGAGTATATATTGAGCACACAATCATAGCTTCTATATGAGCCCAGAAATCAGAATGCTCCCTTAATCTGTTATTTTCACTGTTTTTGGAACATACATATGTCCCTTCATTCGTCTTGCCACTAAAAGTGCAACAAAAACACACGTTGTTAGTGGAACACACAAAACGATAAGCCTTTAGTTTTGGGTTGTTCGATGGATTTGTTTAGTACTTGGGCGTTAATCAGTAGGATGAGCGGGACCAGCAATGATGGCATATCTGTGCATCTCGTCCTCCTCCGAATCGCTTCCGCCGACAGGGAGATTTGTTGGCAAGACGAATAAGTTTGTTTCATTTCTGCATTTTACTCCTTTACTCCGGGGACTTAGTTGAAGCTTACTTGATCATATATGGTTTCGTTGTTGAAATGTAACTTATCTCCATTTTCGAGAATCCGGTGGAAAACATGGCCAGACTATCCTGTTAATCCATCAACCAGTTACCATAACTTTCTAGTAGTTAATAATTTCGAATCAGCACCAGTGGTGAAAAAGTATTATTGAAAGCTGGAATAATCCTGAATTTGATAACGCAACCGAAATTAATGAACATTTTCAGAAACAAAGGTGAGGAAGGTGGATTGAATCAATTCATTAAGAATGGCATATTGCTGGCTTTGCCAGTTGTCACTATTTTGAGAAAAAACAACAGCATCAAACGATTTGTTTGTTTGATTGGGGTTTTCGCCGTACTCAAGGTTATTTCACGTATATGACGGCGTGGCAGCACAATCGGTTAAGGAAACCACCATAAACGACAATGGCAACATGCAAGACAGGACAAAACATTTACATAACATAAACAAAAGCGGACACTACAACAAATCGGGATCTTGTGCCCCTTACCTCCGAAAGCTCCATGGCACAGGAGGCTCAACATCAAATTAAACTGTTAGCGTAAGCTTCCTTTAGGAATAACGTTAAAGTCGTCTTGTTGATTTTAAATTACGGGTGGCGGACAATAATGAAATCTAGTCGAAATTCGCTTGTCTTATCCTGTAACAGATTGAGAAGTATAAAGGGATGAGGAAAATGTTTTCTCAAATCGCATTATTTACGTGATGTATAGAGCGCATGTACAGTACAAAAAGAAGAAATATCGTTTTTAAATACCGATTTGTGGTACAACAGGTCGTGTTTTTACTTACACCTTCCATACAGTTCTGGAGTTTAGTTTTTATATTATTAAAATTTGTATTTGGTCAGAAACAAAAAATTAACCATTTACAATTATAAATCAGTATATAGTTCACACACAATTTCAACAAATTTGACTAAGCAGTACTCAAATGAAACAAAATATAGTAATGCATAGTTACATATAACACCTAATGACCTGTAAAAATAGTCTAATGGGATATATAAAGGTTAACATGTGAAAATTAGAAAAGAAGATGTAACGAAGACCAAAATTTGTCAAAAGTCATCCATTTTGTAACAGATACATCTGTCTAAGTAGTATATATCATTGAGGTATCTTTAAAGGGTCATAATCAATGGTAATTGGTGATTGACTTTCATTTTATATATAAAAAAACTTTGTACATATAGTAAGATAGTCTAAAGGCCTATTACGATTTTCTGGCAAACCCAGAAAAACTTTATCAGCACTGAATGTTGTGGTTAAGTTTTCACTTAAAAACCATTTTTCTATATCTGACCACAATTGTTGAACGATGGGACAATCCCAAAGAAGGTGAAGGATAGTTTCATCTTTAGCTTTACAGAATGTGCATAACTTACTAACATTATTATCTATAATATTGGCAGATACATTTGTTGTTAATATATATCTTAAGATTTTAAATTGAAACCATCTTAACTTTAAATCCCTATATTTGGTTGTTATTGTTACGAATTTCTGCGGTTTGTTGTTGTCATATACAATCCCAAGAGTTGTCTCCCATTTGAAATGAGATTTACTTTTAGAGAATTCTTCGCTTACAAAATTAATATAGTATTCTCTACACCCTTTTTTACACTTCAACAAATATTCAATGGATTGGGGGCATGTGGGGGAGACTTCCAATTTTTGCAGTCTACATGTATTTTTTTGTACTGAAAACTGTTTTATTGATTTCCAAACACCCAGATAATTTAGAAAGGTTGTTTTAATCGAGAATGTGTTTGTAAAAGTTTTAAAAGACATAAATTTACTAGTGTCTGCCAAGTCATTTACATATTTTACACCTTTTTTTCCCAGCTTAAATAGTGGAAAGGCAAATAGTTTATTTTGAATTTGTCGTTGTTCCAAATTATTTCTTCAGCAAGGTTATTTATGATGGTATGTTTCACTTTAATCTGGAAATCGCCCCAAGCCGAGAATACATCTATCCAAAAAGCATTTTGTAAATGAGGATTTATAGCATTTTCAATAGTATGGAATCCCAATGAAATAGGGCGAATCCCCACTGGTAGTTTTGACTCCAAGAGTCTACTCCATTTGGTACTCTTATATGTCTCATCCTAGACATTTTTGGGGCCTTTATGATTGATTTTACATCAGGCATATTGAGACCCCCCTCTTCTGACGGTTTAATCGCAATTTTTCTGCTTACTTTTTCAGGTTTAGAATCCCATAGAAAATCAAAGAGTTATCAAAGGGTATTCACATATTCAGTACTAGGGTTAGGGAGTGCAGAGAAAAGGTGATTAGGTTGGATAAGACTCTTATTAATTACTACTCTACCAAGTGGGGTCATATTTCTATGAGAATTGTTTCAAACACTTTATCGGAGTACCTTCTCACACCAATCCATATAATTCTAGATTTGCCTACATTCATTTTTAATTTCAAAAATGTGTCAAACCAATCAAGACAATCTAATGTAGCATTTAAACTTTTTTCGCTACCTTCCAGAAAACCAATTGTGTCATCTGCATATTGCTAAAGAATGTATTCCTCCAAGTTTATTTTGATACCTTTAATATTGTTATTTTTTCAAAACATTATTCCAAGTACTTCAGCTCATAAACACATATGGCGAAATAGGGTCCCCCTGGCAGCAGCCTCGGGAAATAGGAAAACATCTTGAAACAAATCCGTTGACGAAACACACGATTGAGCTTTATGGTAAAGTAAGTTTATCCACTTTTTAATAAATGGTCTGAAATTAAAATGATTAAGGCGTTTGGTAATGTAATCCCAGTCTACACTGTCGAATGCTTTTTCGAAATCAATTAAAAGTAACATGCCTGGTATAATTATGGTTGTCTTCTACGTGTTGCATGATGTCATAAAGCAATCGAGTATTCTCGCCTATGAAACGACCAGAGACAAAACCATTTCGGTCCTCGTGAATGATTTTTGGAAGATATTTTTTTAATCGGTTAGCAATTGCGGCTGATGCTATTTTGTACGCAGCATCAAGTTTTGGTATTTCAAGACCTTGGAACAAATCGTCCACGGAGCTTGAACATATGTCTTTTTTTGAGTACAGTCTTTCATAAAACCGTTTTGTTTTATCAAGTTTATCTTTGCTATCGGTGATTATGGAGTCATCTCCTTTTTCTAAACGGATCATCATTTTGTTCATAAGGTTCCTTTTTTCCATGTTTAGAAAGTATTTTGAAGATTTTTCACCGAGGTCTGTTCAGTTAGCCTTCACCCTCTTTATAATACCCTCTGTAGTAACCTTGTTTATTGCTTCTAATCGTTTGTTCTGTTCTTTTATTGCTCCCACTAATTCCCCTTTCTGTTTTAAGTCATTTGTATTATCTTAAGTAGTTTCAAGTTCATAAATCGTTGTATTAACTCAGAGAAAATACATTTTCAGTTCTTTCTTCTTCTTAAATGATGAGTATGAGATGGTTTTCCCTTTAACATTTAGCAAAATAACTTCAAATAATAGTTGGTCGTTTATTTCCGTTACGCTTTCGTCTTCAATATTCCTATACTGTGTTACCGTGTCTTATATTGTGTCCTTCACTAGTGCTACATACATGTACTTCCTATATCTAAGCAGTAAATTGTTGAATTTCCAAAAGCCTTTGACCTTTGTGACTTTTTGATATCCGGATATTTATTGCGACGAGAGTGGTCTGATCTATAGCTGGGATAAACATCAGATTTTGTAATGTTATGTAGCAAACTACGTGATATTAAGAAAAAATCGCAAAGTGTAACGACGAACATATGGATTGTGTTCACGCCATGGGTCAACAAGATCAAAGTCCTCGGGATTATGGCTAGCAATGTATTGCTGTTATTTCCATCAATTTGGATTTATCTTCAGCGTTATTTCTTGAAACAATGATGATTTACAACGTAGGATATTTATTCATAGTAAGAATTAAAATTGAAGACAAAAATTAGTCTGCTTTGAAACTTTTGTGTACATTTTTGTTGTTGCTTAAGTGGAACTGATATCTAAAATTAGCTGAGAACAGTGATGTTCACCTATGTTTAGATCGTAAGACAATCCTGTCATTTAATTCGAAGAGGCATTTCTGTCTGGAACACATTTTCTAAACCTTGGCAGAGAAAAACTAACAGAGGCTAGCTTTGATCGAACTAGGAAACGACCTTGCATGACGTTTACAGAACTATACGTTTGAGGTAATTAGGCAATTAAGTAAGTAAGTTAGTAAGGGGTACATTTTTTTGGGTAACAATAACTAATTGGTACAACGAGTTACCCAGAGTTAAGGCCGCGTAATTATGTTTTAGTTGTTTGGTGCTGATGGTTGAAACATTGCCATGCTGAGGAGTATTCCAGCTACGTATTATAAAGCCAGAGATTAAAGTGCCTTCTGTGAGGTCAACTGGCTACGGTGCCATATCGTTTGCAGAACAACGTGAGACGCTCGTGCTAAACGGAGCTTCCTGTGCCCTTGTGCTCTCAGAGCTAAGGTGATCAGGAAGCCGATTAGTCGTGGTGTCCTGTTCTCGTCCTGTAAATGTCCTGTTGCGTCTTGTGTTTTGCTTGTGTCGTTGAGACTGGTTTTCTGAAGTGAAATAACGTTTGTATGGAGTAAAATCCCAAATCAAACAAACAAATTGATTATACCTATTGATTATTCATAAGGCACCAAATACAAAATAATAAATTTCTTCATTAAACTGTCTGTTGTTGGTCTTCTGTGTACAACACAGGTAATAATCGCCTGACCAAAAACCCTTTTATGGTTCCTGTTGTAACGCATGACAAGTTTGCTGTTATTTATTTCGTACAAAGAGTGCTCTATATGAAAAAAAGGCAGTAATAACTTATATTTGACGAGGGACAGATTGACTGCCTCTGGCATTCAGACTTTCAACATATTGGGTTAAGCTGTCTGGAATTTGACTCTAAAGTAGACTTGTCTAGTCATTCGCTTCATGTCTTAACGTGCTGCATGCTGTGTGGTAGGACATGCTCACTATGTACCTAGGTACATGTACCTTGCACCATGCCCACTATGCTAGCAGTACGTATCTGTGTTAAAAGCCAAATAAACAAACAGCGCCCCCTAACGAAAAAACAAGGTCTGAGATCTACACATAAAACTTTCTGTCAACTCGGGTGCTTACCGTTCTGTATGCCCTCCCCAAACATGACTCAAACCGCCAAATCACGTGTATCAAAAGCTGAAGAAAAGTTCTTCAGCGAAATTTGTTCTGACATTCTTCGTACATTTGGACCATTCCGAAAATGTGGTTCTGGCATACTTATATTTTTAAATGTATAGAAAGAAAATGTGCTTGCCTGTACCGGGATTCGAACTAGGGCCTCCGGTAGCACGGCTATGGCTCTAAGTGACTGAGCTACAGAGGCTCATGGCATTGGAGGCAAGCACAATTTTCTTTCTCGTCATTTATAAATAACTATATTTATCCCATACTTTGGCCATTGTGAGTGTAATAACACGAGTGACATAACTAAAAGTTATGGGTACAGAAACAAAAGTGATCAGTAGTAAATATATCTGATCTTAAAAGTTATGTCATCCAGTGACAAAAATGAGCGACTGTTTTGATTGGGTTAAAAAACTTTTATTAAAAAAACCCACCAATCAAACTGCACATGTGATCTGCCTGAACTTTTTTCTCAGCCTTTCTTCGAAATGCCTCAAACTGCGTCCTAGCGTTAGATGCACAGTAATTAATTATTTCATACTTTAATATTATTTGTCTGGGTAATCTAGACTTAGGTTAAATCAAATGAGGATAACAAACAACTACAAACATCAAAACAATAAATTGATGTCGTTGCAACAAAGCCCAGTCTGGCGTGACCTACATCTAACCAGTTCAGCCTGTTCACGTGACCAAATTGATTGATCGCCAGCCGAGAGTTAACCACGCCCCCAAGATTCAAGGGACGTCACTCGTGCTAAACCCGACAACCGATGTATACAATATGGCAGCAGTGTATTTAACGTATATTCCAGACAACTTTTATCGTGTTTTTACTGTACATGCCAACTTAAAGACAAAAACAAAGGGCTATTGCCTTTGTCAGTGGTTGCTATTTCGGTAAGGTTCGACTGTCGAAGAGGAAAACGAACACACACACTCAAGATTTTGCGGAAATTTACTTATTTAATCTGTGGTCATTTTTATAGAATTAAAGCAATGAATGTATCGCCAGGCAAAGAAGGTATCATTCAAAGTAAAGAAATTCTCTTCTTTTTCTGACAGGAAGAAAACAGAATCTTTTTTTTTAACTTAATGCTTTTTGTTGGGGCCCGAGCTGTGACTAAGTGGTTAGCGCACCTGACTGCAGATCCTCCTTCGATGTACCGCACGGGTTCGAGTCTCCCAGTGGACCCGAGGTATATAAGGTTGTCACACGAGGTAACTTCGGCAATCGCGGGGGCGGTTTTTACAAGGATTCCTCCCGGTTTTCCACCATATTGAGTAGAGCAGATTAAGAAGTGGAAAATCCCTCGTCATATCAATGAAATATCTTTGAGTACGACGTTAAACACCAATCAAACAAACAAACAAAGCTATTTTTGTTTAAACTTCGAGTTTTTAACATGATTTTGTGTGACATGCGACTGGGACATAAATTAGTATATGGAGGGAAGCACTGCCGGCTGACCGCTCATATGATCTAGGCCTATGTACGACTTTCGTTCTGTCCATTTTGACGATCAGTTCGTTCGTACCAGATGTTAAGGACCGATTCCCCACAATCATGAGGATGACGATTTTATTGCATTGTAAAGAGATTGAAAGAGAAAGAAACCACCAAGATATAAACAAAGCAGTCATTTTTATTTCAAACAGAAAGTAACGCATGCATGCGCACTTTGTGTATTTGAACGGAAAAAGAGTGATGTGATAAAATTTATTTTACTGAAATGGTATCGTAACTCATAAATAATTCCACAAATCTGACTTTTTAATTTGCGTACATCGCAACTTATAAACTTCTCCTTTTTTCTATATATCTTAAAAATTTCCCGCAAGAGCTAAAAATTTCCCGGGAAGGAGCTTCCCGTTTTCCCAACTTTGGCGTCCACAGCGCTTGATCCATAACAAACATCGTTCAAAATTTGTGTTCGGTTTAGGAAACGGCTCAAAGTCACTCCTACTGTAAGTCTACTAGAGTCTGCTATCGGAATTGCAGGTACCCCAACTGCACCTCTAGACCATGGCGAAATTCGTAGGTTTATACAGCTGTAGTTTTGTTTTCAACGCTGTCAGACGGAAGGCCGACAGTTGTCGGATAAAATGGCGGTCTAAACATTGCAGCGCCGCGGCAGCGGGAATGAAGCTTTTTAATTGGTTGAAAAAAAATTTGATTGACAGCTGGCTATCGGTCAATTGCAGATCTCATCGACCCAGTTTTCTTCGATGTCGTTTTTCATTTTGTGTTCAACAAGTATTTGGACTAAATTCCTCTGCTCTCAAACGATGCTTATAAAAATGAGTAGCATAGCTTAAGATTTGGTGCATTTCCTAATTAAATTACTCGAATCATTTCGAACTATATTTCTGGCGGTAAATGCGTGGTAAGACTTAAGTGTGACGTATCGTGTCTGTCTACTCGAACTTGTCTCCGCTCTCATTTGCATACACACCAAAACAAACAAGCTGAATTCCGTGAGCATTTTTAGTTAAATTGCCAATAATTCAAAAAATAAATAAAGTATGAGATAAATAGGATATAAAATTCATGATGCAGGATATCACATTTATCAAACTCGTGGTATGATTTCTATTTGTTCCTCGCCAGAGGCTCGGTATAAATAGAAATTATACCACTCGCTTGAATAATGTGATACCTTGGAATACTCATATAATATCCTCTATATATTCTCGTTGTTCACAAACCGGGACATTTCCTGTTACTGTGACCTTCAACAACACATATGTATACGTTGCTTGATGCTCAAATAATTGCAAAAATCGGCAATGGTTTAGTCCTAGTAGTGTTTGATAGCTACAGAATATGGAAAATGGCGGCTGAAGTCTACTGGCACCTGATATTTCTCCCCAACAAGACGTCACGGATAAAAACAATCACTTCAAGTGGTTAACAAGTTTAAACAAGTTTAAAGCATTTAAACCCTAATGACTGGGGTTCAATTTGTTGATCGGTTTGTTTACCGCAAATGTATACCCCCATTCAACTAGAACCTCAATCATTCACACAATAGTTAGGTCCTTGAAATACGTGCCTGGCTATTTAACAACACAAGTTCATAAACCGAAGCAATGCACGAAGTATTTTACTGCGTCTAGTATGACATATCAAATACCCTTAAATACGGCGTACCCCCCTTGAGAAGGCTTTAACCCAGACCCAAGCACGTTTATTGTGTTCTCTGAGACAGCTTTTTGTATTACTGTCTCATATTTCTAAGTTACTGTTAGTAACAGGTAAGTACATATATTGTATACAATATTGATTATCTAAGAAATAAATATTTTAGCTAGATTCACTCTGAGTGTAGCGCACCACATATTCAGTCACACATCTGCTAAGACTGTTTAAGCAGTAAGTATTTTTGGGGGGTACTTTTCCTTCTCCATCAGTCAATTTAAATACGACTTTTGTGTAATTAACATCCAAGTAAACTGTTTCCATATATTTTGCAACTTTAAATATATTTATTTATTTGATTCGTGTTTAACGTCTTACTAAAGGGTATTTCGTTCACAGGACGACGTTGTTTAGCCGGTCATTGGTAACAATCGAAAAGAAACCTCGTAAACATCATCCCGTTTTCTCCTCAGCCACCGATGAAATTAACTGATTTGAAATAATTGTTTATTTATCTTGGTATGGAGCAGTGTTCTAAGTGTAAATAATTGTTTAGTTTTCTGTGTGTGGAGTGGTGCCTTAAGTGTTAGTTTTTTGGGTATGGATCAGTGTCCTTGGTGTAAATAATCGTTTATTTTTCTTGGTATGGATAAGTGTCCTTAGTGTAGAATGGTTTTCTTTCCTTGGTAAAATCGATGTTCTTAGTGTAGATAATTGTTTACATTAATTGGTATGGAGCAGTGTCCTACGTGTAAATGAATGTTAAGGTTTCTTGGTATAGAGCAACGTCTTAAATGTAAAAAAAAAAGTGTATTGCTTTCTTGGATGGAGCAGTGTCCTAAATGTAGAATGGTTTTCTTTACTTGGTAAAATCGATGTTCTAAGTGTAGATAATTGTTTACTTTAATTGGTATGGAGCAGTGTCCTACGTGTAAATGAATGTTAAGGTTTCTTGGTATAGAGCAACGTCTTAAATGTAAAAAAAAAAGTGTATTGCTTTCTTGGATGGAGCAGTGTCCTAAATGTAGAATGGTTTTCTTTACTTGGTAAAATCGATGTTCTAAGTGTAGATAATTGTTTACTTTAATTGGCATGGAGCAGTGTCCTACGTGCAAATGAATGTTTAGGTTTCTTGGTATAGGGCAACGTCTTAAATGTAAAAAAAAGTGTATTGCTTTCTTGGATGGAGCAGTGTCCTAAGTGTAGAATGTTTTTTTTTCCTTGGTAAAATCGCTGTTCTAAGTGTAGATAATTGTTTACTTTTCTTGGTGTGGAGCATTGCCTTGAGTTTAAATAGTTGTTTAGTTTTCTTAATATGAAGCACTGTCCTAAGTGTAAATAATTGTTTACTTTTCTTGGTATGGAGCAGTGTCCAGTGTAAATAATGGTGATGTATTGTTGGTATGGAGCAGAGTCCTATGTGTAAATGAATATTTGGTTCTCTTGGTATAGAGCAACGTCTTAAATGTAAAACATGAGTATAGCTTTCTTGAATGGAGCAGTGTCCTAAGTGTAGAATGCTTTCTTTTCTTGGTAATATCAGTGTACTAAGTGTGGATATTTGTGCCAAAGTTTAAATAATTGTTTAGTTTTCTCGTTATAGAACAGTGTCCTAAGTGTGACTAATTCATAAGTATTCATAGTACGGAGAAGTGTCTTAAGTGTAAATAATTATTTATTTTTCTTGGTATGGAGCAATGTCCTGTGTAAATAATTGTTTAGTTTTTTGGTATGGATCAGTGGCCTAAGTGTAAATAATTGTTTACTTTTCTTGGTATGGAGCAGTGTTCTAAGCGTAAATAGTTGTTTAGTTTCCTTGGAATGGAGCAACGTCCTATTATAAAAAAAAAATGTTTACCTTTCTTGATATGAAACAGTATCCTAAGTGTAAATAATTGTTTACTTTATTTGTGTGGAGCAGTGTTCTAAGTGTAAATAATAATTTAATATTCTCGGTATGGAGACGGTCCTAAGTGTGAATAATTGTTTACTTTTCTTGGTATGGAGACGTGTTCTAAGTGTTCATAATTGTTTACTTTATTGGTATGGAGTGTTGTCCTAAGTGTATATATATATTCGTTGAACTTTCATTGAACGGAGCAGTAAACTAATAAACATTAACTATTTCATGTGTTGCTTTTAGTACCTAACTACTCTACAAAAGTAAACTCTATTAAGGTACCACCTATTTGACATGAAATGTCCATCATTTGTGTCAGTTTAATGTTACTCAACAAGACAATGAAACATTTCAATACACCCGGTTAAAGGAACCCCAATTTTATTAACCGCCGAATTCGGGTTTTTATTCAGCGATGATTGGTATACATTTTTGTAACAAAAGTTCAAATAGTAACCAGATTTTTGTTGTTGATCGTGTTGAATGTCATGGCAGTTTTTGTAAAGTAATCGCATCCATTCATTTTTTGTTACAAATCGCTGTAAAGTATATGAACACAGTTTGTTTTTACTGATCGCGTTGGTTAGTGCATTATATATATACGTCCTAATCAAGGCTATCTTAGCTATAACACGACTGTGTGTTATCGGTGCATGGCGGAAAACGGAGAATAAACCTCGTAAACCACTCCGCGAGCTCCGAGGTAGTTAGTAAATATCAACGAAGAGTTAATCGTAAAATGCAATCTATTCTGATCAATACCCATCTGTGAAGAGTCGACGGTTTTGCGACTCTTCGTTGCGATCTGATAACGTGAGATCTTCTATGTATGATGAGAAAAAGACACGCTGCGTAGGGACATGTTTTTCGCCTGTTTTTTGGGGTTCAAAGACTGACCCATACAATGATATAAAATCGAGTGGGAATTATGTCAAACAATGTAACTCGTATACCAAATAGTTGTTCGTACGTTGAAAACTCGGTAGAAAACGTAGAGTACGTACCACATTAATTATCTGACATAATCAGATTGAGTGGGTTGTTTTCAAGATGTACATGTCTCCACAAGGCCGCAGCTATCTGTCTTGTTCTGGTCCAACAGGGTAAACCTTCAGTGGTGACTCACCACCGGGGAAGGTTGGGGCCAAATCCCGTCCCGCGAGACCTCAATCGTAACCAATTTGGTTATCCAATCAGCATGCAACAGCTTACAACATTAAGCGCTGAAACGCCTACTGATTGGAAAGACGTAGGTTGTGCATTTTACTGTCGATAAAAGTGATACCACGGGAAACTGTCTCAACCCTCCAAGATCCTGTTATGAAGACAAGATCGGATTTATCAAGATTGGTTCTGGTCATGCATAGAAGGTTTGTCTTGATGAGATTGTCTGTATTGATCACATGTTCACACCTCCCTAAATACTTCAAAATGTGGTTAAATTAAGGCACTATAATTGATTTACGAGTTTCCACACCCCCTGTGAAATCGAATATAGTACAAGCTTAATGAATTTCGTCAACTGTTGACAGTTACAGTGTATTCATTTAATTTCACTCAAGGTGACGCAAATCTCCAGTTTAAATTTTGGTTCCAAAAACCAACAGGACGTTTAATAAATATCCGAACGATACACGTTTTTATTGCATGTGACGTTACTGATCCAAGTTGGGCCTGTAATAGCGTAATATACGCTTACAAATTACTACCAAAATTTGAAGAAATAACCTCCTTACGAGAAACGAATCTAACTTCTATGTCACCTACATCTGTGTAAATAAAATATTACTTATGTATGAAACATTTTTGTATATTCTTTTGTTAGCTATACCTACAAGGGAAACGCCCAGGGTGAATATGGAAATGCCACCGCCACCATTCGACCAGCCAATCTTTCAACAGCCCGCTACAGTAAGTTATTTTTTTATTATTCGTTAATGGTGGGGGAGGGGGGTGATCAAGGTAAAGGTCATTATGGTTATTTTAGGAATAAAGTTTGTCATTTTTCTAGCGACCCTGTGGTCGCTGGGTCGATTTACTCCAAAAGTCACACACGTCTATAATGGCAATGTCTTGAACTCGTTCGAATTTCAGGGTCGCGGGGGTTAACGTTATTTGAGCCATTTTTAGTTTTTTCCTTTATAATTACCCAAGTGGTTGAACGCCTGGGTCGATTGGCACCATACGACACACATATGTCAACTTTTGCAATGTCTTCAAATGTTCGAATTTGAGGATCATGCGTCAAGATCATTTTAGCTATTTTAGAAAACTTTTGTCCCTGGGTCGATTTGCTCCAAACATCTTTTTTTTTTCAAGTTTTTGTATTGGCATTTCCTTTGGGATAGTCCTTAGGACTTTATTCCCGCCAACTCATTTAATTGAATTATGTATTATTTATGTGCTATTTAGTGAATAAACAATTAATCAACGTTTTGAAAAAGTTCGCATTTCATGAACGTAAAGTCAAGTTCATAATAGCCATTTTAAAACAAGTTTCAGGGTCGAGGGCTCAACGTCTAGGTCATAATTATAGCGATTGTTGACAAGTTTATCTCAGTATATAGAATGCAAACAACATAACCTCATACACGTCTATAATGACAATGTCAAACTCGTTTGATACTGGGTCGATTTTTACCAAACAACATACATATGTCTACTATTGTCATGTCATGAAAAATTCTAATTTCAAGATCGAGGAATCATGGTGAAGATCATTTTAGCTAATTTTAGCGACTTTGTCCCTTGGTCGATTTGCTCAAATCATCACACACACACATGTCTATTATGATAATGTTTTGAACAAGCTCTCATTTCAGGGTCGTACGGTCAAGTTCATTATAGCCATTTTAGAAAAAGTTTGTCATGAGTCCATTGTCCATTATGACAATGTCTTGAACAAGTTTGAATTTCAGGGTCGTGGGATCAACGACTATGTCATAATTATAGCGATTTTTGACAAAAGTTTATCTCAGGATACAGAATGTACATAGTATAACGCCAAACCCGTCTATAATGACAATGTCTTGAACTCGTTCCAATTCCATGTCGTGGGGTCAGGGTCATTTGAGCAATTTTTAGTGTTTTCCCTTTGTCATTCATTATATACATTTTTAGAAAAATTAGTTTGTCATCACTCTAGCGGCAATGTTACTGGGTCGATTTTCACCAAACGACACATATATATCTATTTTGGACGTGTTTTGCTAACGTTCGAATGTCAGGACCGTAGGGCCAAGGGCAAGATCATTTAAGCTTTTTTTATAAAACCTTTGTCATCAGCCTAGCGCCTTTGTCCCTGGGCTCATTTGCATTAAGCACCACACACAAGTCTATCATGGTAATGTTGTGAAAAAGATTGCATTTCAGGGTCGTAATAAGTTCATAATAACCATTTTAGAAAAGGTTTGTCATCATATAGCTCGTTTTCTTGACATTTAATGAAAGTCGATTCACATTAAGCCAATAATGCAGTTTGTTTAGTCCGTGTATCATTGTTCTTAATGTCCCCTTAAAAACATTGACATGTAGATTAGGGGATTAAAATGTAACACTAGTGTAATCTGCAAAGAGGGGAATATTCTCCTCTTTGCAGATTACACTAGTGTTTTATTTTAATCCCCTAATCTACATGTCAATGTAGATCTGAAGAATTACACAAAACATTTATAAAATTAGGAATAACAAATGACTCCAAAATAAAACACTGGGGGACGTCAGAAGAAATATTTGCAGGTGTAGATTTTGCTCCATGGAGTGAAGGGATTACAAAGATAATATTTAAACCAGGTCTAATTTTGACAAAGGAATACTAAGATTTACCCTGTCAATACAGCATTGTTACCTTTTTGGATTTATCATCGTCTTTGTCTTTGCCATCGACTAAAATGTCATATAAAGAAATTTAAGCGTTTTCAGTTGAATGATTGTGTCTAAAACCAAAATATTTGGGGTAGAGCTAGTTGTGTTCTTCAATAAAGTCTTGAATTTGTAAAATAGCTAGGTTTTCTAACAATTTACCTAAGAAACGAAGGATATATATATAGGACGATAATTGGGAATTAAAGCTGTTAAACAGCTTTGGCCCGGGGTGCATTAATTAAAGCCTAAAACAAAGTAAAAGAAGCTCAAAACAGTACAGTGTAATAAGATAGATTTA